>PVKB01000070.1:505888-556261 GCA_004027205.1 Ctenodactylus gundi | reverse complement strand
AGAAAACAAAAGCAAAAACATAGCATGAAAAATGAGAGAAAATATTTGAAAGTCATGTATCTGATAAGGAAAGTATGACTAAAATATATAATGTATATTTAGATCTCAGCAATAAAAAGATAATCTACAAAAATAAAAGTAAAGGGTCACGTGGCACGACCTTTCCCACACACAAATGGCCAGTAAGCATGCTGAGATGTTCAAAATCATTAGTCATTAGGGAAATGAAAATTGAAACCACAGTAACCATTTTTCTCCTGCTAGGATAACTAAGATCAACAACAACAGAAAAGACAGAATAGTAACTGTTCATGAGGCTGTGAAGAAATAACTTCCATAAAATACTATTGGAAATGTAAATTGATCCAGTCACAGTTTAGCAGGTCCTCAAAATATTAAACATATGACCTAGCTCTTAGACTCCTAAAGCAATGCCGAAGAGAACTGAAAATATATTTCTACACAAAACTTCTATATTAATGTTTGCAGCATTATTCATAATAGAACAAAAAGAAAAAATATCACACGTCCAACCAGCCCAACTATCCTGATAAATGAATATATAAAATGTGGTATATCCACACAATATAATGTTACCCAGGCATAAAAAAGAAATGAGACATTGAATGACCTCTGATGATGTTAAGTGAAACTAAGGTAATCACTACAGGACAAGCAACACGTAATTCCACCATAACAAAGTCTCAAATACTCAATACCAGAATAACAAAGCAAAATGAAAATGTAGGCCATCGAGATACAGAAGTAAAATTAAGAACTGTCTCCTTCTAATGCTCTAGTCTCCTACACTGGTGACAGAAATTCAACAGAATTAGAAGGGGGTGGGAAATCGCCAGCAAAGCCAATCGGTGTTAGCTGCTTCCTTCCCTGTGCAAAAAAACTCATGGGTGCCATGTAGATTTGGCCACTGATGTCCCAAGATTTCCAAACGAAGAACATGGGGAGTAAACCATCACTCATACACCCCATTTCATGTGCTTGTGTGACCTTGGTTGCATCCATTTAGTTAACAAAACTAAGTCAGTGTTACCTAATGTGGCAAGGTTGTTGTGCACATTAAATGAGATGCTATCTGCAATAAGCAGTCCACAACAGCATTTTGATGTGTAGCATCCATTATTATTTGGTTTCAAGGAGAGTGAAATAGTGCTGAAACTGCCAATAACACTGTAGCACGGTTACCCAAGACTCCATTTTTTAGGGCTGTTCATAGGGTCCCATGTTAGCTCCATCATCTCTCTGAAACCTGAAACCTTTGGACCAGTTGGTTAATAAGGAGTTTTTTTTTTTTTTTTTTATGTCTTCCAACCCATGGCTCATGTGGTGTGCTTGTACCATTAAAGGAAATTCCTCACCTGCCTTTGTCAAGTAAACTTTTCCATTTTGGGAAAGAAAAATAATATCCGAACTATAAAAACTATGGTAAGTCTTCTTTATAATATCACCATGGAAGTGAGCTATCAATTCAAAAGTGTTGCCACCATCCATGGAAAGCCATACCTAAGGGAACAAAGAGACAGAATTTCACCGAAGAGCTAGCTGTCATGGTCAGTCAACAAACACCCATCAGCTTAATCTCCCTACATGAGACAAGTCACGTGGCATGACCTTTCCCACACCCGCATACCTAATCCATGCACACATGCACACATTCACATGCATAGACTCCTCGCCCACTTGGCCTATCCACAGTCTCCATCCCAGAGTCTGTGGCAGTGTCTACAGCAGAACACCAGGTCTGCACAGTACGCATGGTGAACACCTAAAAGAACAAAGCTATTTATCTTACCACCCAAAATGGAGATCCATTGTTCATAAAAGAAGGGAATGTTGCGTGTATTTGGGGAGGAAGCTTATTCTACTTTGAGATGAAAGTTCATGCTCTAGGCATTTGGCAAGGTAGTCTATCTTGGTGAGTGTTCCACATCAGTTTGAGAAGAATCTGCATTCTTCTATTGGAGAAAGTAGTCTACAGATGTGCACTATGTCTGATTGATGGCTGATGTTAAGATTTTCTGCCTGCTGTTGTTGTCCATTTCTGGTAAAAGGGCATTGATGTATCCAGATGTAACAGTGTTAGGTATTTCTTTTTGTCACTCTGTCAGTTTTTACTTCAGATATTTTGAAACTTTGTTATTATTTCATACAGGTGAAAGATAGTTATTTCTTCTTGGAGATTTGGCCCCTTTAACATTATGAAATACTCCTTTCTCCTTGATTATTTCTCTTGGCCTTAAGTTTGCTCTGTCTGAAGTCAATAAAGTGACTTCTATGTTCTTTGGATCAATGTTAGCTTGGCATATCTCTCTCCATCCATTTATTATTAATCTCTCCATGTCTTTATATTTAAAATAAGTGTTATGATTTGGGTCTAGAATGCCCTCCAAAAGTCTCATGTATTTGGATGTTGTGGATTATCTATGGATTTTACCTTAGGAGGTGGGGCCTGGTCAGGATGGTCAGATCACTGATGGTGTGGTGGACCACTGTAAGCTGGCCTGGAAGGACATACTCCAGCCCTGGCTTCTCTCTAGACCCCGATCCTTCCTCTTGTGATGCTGCAACGCCATAACTGGCTGTTCTCCACCAGCCTCTTCTGCTGTGCCACCACTGCCAGCCCACTGTGAGCAGACTGAGACCTCAAGATGTGAGCTAGCATAAACCTTTCCTCCCTTAAGTTGTGGGTGTTGGGTACTGTGTCCAGCGAGAGAAACAGACTTAGACAGTGGGTTTCTCCTACCTAACAGGTAGTCGTGTTTAGGTCCTCTCTGACATCTACGCCCTTTATTCCATTGTATCTGGATCACAGATGTCCCCAGTGATTGTTGATGCAGTGAAATTAATATCTACCACATTTGTTACGATTTTCTAATTGCTGCCTAGTTTGTCTTCCACTCTTTCTTCAGGGCTTCAGTTAGTTGTGAAATTGTCTAGGCGGAGGTCAAACTTGGGACTTCCTTTGTCCTCGCTTACCAGAGTGCCACAGTGTCTGGCACTTTTTTTTTTTTTTTTTACTGAGCATTTTATGTGATTCCATTTCATTTCCTTCATTAACACATTCATTATGACTTTTGAACTTTTCCCCCTGTGGCTATTCTGGTTTTGCTGTGTACATTTGTAACTGATCTGCACCCATTTTGTAAAAACATTATAACTTCCTGAGTAGTGTAATTACTTTTTATAATAAAATACCCTTATTCCTCCCTCCCACTCTCGTTTTACTTCTGTTATTTTACTTACATGCAAGTAGACAATCTATATAATCAAATCCATCGTTGCTATTTTGAAAAAAATATAATTATAATTAATTATAAGACAAAAATATTTTCATTTTACCATCACCTATTTCTTTCCCATTCTTCAATGTTCTTTTTTTCTTTGTATGGATTTGGCTTTCTAACCTTTATCTAATTTTTTTTCTTTAAAAACTTTCTCTGAACATTCCCTGCAGTGAAGTCACACTGGCAACAGATGCCTCCTGGAGTTGCACTTCTGGAAGATACTTTCCTCCTTTTTTTCATGATCAAACCATATGCATCCACAGATATCAAGTGAGTTTCTTGTAGATAACACATGGTTTACTCCTCTTAAAATATATATTCAGCATATCTGTGTCTTTTAATGTTAATTCACCTAATGTGCAGGGGAGTTAGCGCATTTACTTTTTCTCCCCACATTATTCTCTTTATTGGTGTGTATGTGTTGGTGATATAAAATGAACACAATTCCATGTGGACAGGTCGCTCATATTCCTGTAGAGTCTTAACCTTTTTTCCTTCTTTTTCTCCCTAAGGCACATTTACATTTAAAGCAATTGTTGACCTCTGAACTTACTATACCCACTTTGTTAATTATTTACTTTCTTATCTTGCAACGTTTTACCCCCTCTTTCCTTTCTTACTGTTGTCTTTATTTTGGTGACCTTTCTGTAGTGACCTGCTGGGATTCCTCACCTTGTTTGATGGTAAAAAGGATTATGTCAATTTGAGGGGATTAAGAACCACAGCTCCATCAGGATTAGGATTTGGGAACCTCCCCTAGACTGGGAATTGAGAACCAGCCTGGATTGGAGTGTGAGGGATTTGTGGGTTGGCCAATGAGGGAAGAGCACCCACCCAGATGTGGGAGGTCCTACTGGAACTCCAACGGTATAAAAGGAAAGAAGAAGGAAGATTGCTACGGCTTCTTCCTCTGGGAAAGCTCTTGCCTTCTCAGTTGTCTATGGACACCGACTTGCTACACATCGCAGATCTTCATCACAGATTTGTTCCAGTCTCGACTTGCACCTGTCTGCCCATCATTGGTCTTCAGTCACTGATCTTCAGGCTCCAGTCTTCTCCATTGTTCTTCAAACAACCAAGATTTGCAGCAGACTCGCCTCACTGGCTGTCCTGCATTCCCGGATGGGAGATCTACTTCGTGGCGGAACAGACATCTCAGACTATCTCTATCATCAGATTTGTAAGCCTTCCTAATAGATCCTTTTTTTATAAATCTGTAACTTCTGCCTTTTGAAGAACCCAAACTAATATACCTTGTTTTCTCATTTACAGATATAGATATTTTATTTGTAGTTATCAATGCAACGATATACCCCAGCTTAAAGTTGTAACACTACCTTAAGCTGATAACTTAATTTTAATCATATACAAATACTCTAGTCCTATGCAACTCAACCTCTTGCCCACCATACACTATTGAGTCCCAAATCACATATTCATATAATTAATAGATATTAACATAGATTTGCACCTTTTGAATATATTTTCATTTAAACAAGAATAAAATAATTTTAAAAGAATATTAGAATTAAAGTGAATGTATGCTCCAAAACTACATTCTGTTGTTGAATTTGTATAGAAATTTACCTTTAACAAGGAACCGTATGTTTTCATTTGGCCTCGTTTTTAATTTAAAACAAATTTTTATATATCACATCTTAATTCACTTGGCTTCATGTTGCTACCTAACATCATTTCCTTCTATCCTGAGTCTCGGTAGCGTTTCCAAGGTCTAATGGTAACAAATTCCCTTGGTTTCTCGGCTTTAGTGTGTCTTGAAATGTTTTCATTTCTACTCCATTTTTGAAAGATGGATTGATTGGTAGTTTTTTTTTTCAAGACTATGAAAACATTCCAGTCCCTCAGCCATGCAAAGTTTCTGGTGAGAAATCCACTGATAATGTCACGGTAGCTTTGGATGTGACGAGGCCCTTCTTCAATTCAGGGTCTCTTTGTCTGTAACTCAGACAGTGTGATAGTAAAAGGTGAAAGATTTATATGATCTGAAGAGAAAACAGTATGGAAAATATGATAGTAATGTGCCTCAATGTGTGGGTTTTTTTAAACTTATCTTGGAGTTTTTGAGTTTTCTTAATTTCTGGTTGATAAAAATTGCTAATCAATCCCATTAGTGACTAAGTCAGTTTTATTATGATAGTTTAACTCCAGAATATTTGTTTTGTTCTTTTTTTCATAGTTTCTGTTCCTTTGATAATATTCTCATTTTTGTCCAGAAATCATTTTCTTGTTTCTTCATGATCTATTTCTATTCTTTTAGATCACTCAACACCATTTTTTTTTTTTTGAGACAGGATCTTACTCCATAGTCCAGATTAGTCCTGAATTCACTGTGTAGCCCAGGCTGGCCTGGAACTCATGGCACTCCTCTGGCCTCAGCCTCTCAAATGCTAGGATTCCAGGTCTGCGCCACTGCACCAGCTATTTTTTTTTTTTTAATATGGTGCTGGGGAAAAACACTTAGGACCTTGTTCACATTAGGTAAGTGCTCTAACCACTGAGATACACCCCCAACTCATTAATGAACACCTTTATGAAAGATATTTGAAATATCTGTCAACTATTTCAGAGACTGCATTTATTCAGGGTCAGTTTCTGGAGTTTATTTTATTGTATTACTTTGATTTGGGACTAAACTGGATTATTAGGGCCATCACTTCTAGAGAATTAACTCACTGACAACGTCATTAACTGAATAAATGTATCAGGAGGCAAGGCCTACATGGGTGAAAAAGGTCTCAGAAATATAGCTTGGAAAGATAGGTTGGGGTTCACCCTTTCCTCTCTGTCTCTTTCCTTCCCTCTCAGCTACTCTATGTTCTTCATGTGCAACCACTCAGCAGACAGCAAGCAGATGAGTTACCACACACCAGAGGATGACATTTAATGCACAGGCACCTGATTGCCATAAGCGTACAGGAAGTGGCTTCGGGGATGAAATACCATTCCAACGGGCGAGGAGAATGAGGGAGGAAAGTAGAAAACTGGGAATTTTGGTGTGCCGCTGAGCTCCCTATTTTCGGCTATGTTGTTCACAGAGACAGTCGTGGTTTTCTTGCTCTGGATAAACAAAGCAGGAAGAAGTCATAAGAAACTCTGTGTTGCTACTTGCCCACATCACAGGTTTTACACTTCCATTTCATTCGGATTTTGATTAAGATAGTGACATATTCATCACCACATCATAGAACTGGATGGCTGTCTCTCTACTTTCCTGCCCCATTTTATAGATGTTGAAATGAAGTTCAAGAGAGTAGTTACTTTGAAGTTCTGTGGTAAGTGGCTTGGAGAAATTTATTATAGAGTCATTACTAAATTCAGCAGGATGGGCTCTAATGCTGTGCTTCTTGTGCTGAAAATGTAGGTGCCTGAGCCACATGCCGAATTTTATCAGGCCATAGTCATTAAGGGGATCAGAAGGCGATACCCCAAAATATGCTGCATTAGTATAAACGAAGTATAAATTCTTCATTTTAAAATGAAGAACTAATGTAGAACAAATGCTTCCCCAGAGCTTTATCTTACTTATCTGACTAAAAGCAGCAACTTTTTTGGGAAAAAGACTGTGATAAATTTCTCTTCAGTGCAAATCTCCAGAGGAGAGAACGCCACAAAACCGACCTCAAAGCTCTTCTTCAGGGGGACATTCAGGCCCTGAGGAGACACCTACATGGATCCTTTAGTTTTAAGGACCTTTGGAATAGAAAATGTACAAAGTAAGATTTAAAAAAACTATGGTGTGTGTTAAAATAAATGTATTTATTACAATAGAAGACACATTGTTCTCAGTGCCCTTCAGAGTATCCCCTTTCCTTCAACACACTTAACCCCCTGTTACTGTCTGTTTCTGGAGCAGTTCTAGCAGTTTTTGTGTCTTTAGTTGTGCTGTTGTCATTACCTCAGTGTCTGAATTGATCAAAAATGGTTACCTTTCATGATCATTTTGACTGTGGGGAAGAGCCAGAAGTTGCATGGAGCCATCTGGTGAACAGGCGAGGACACGCCACCAGGTGCCTACAAGCCTTCTTGTCTGCTGGGTGGCACTCAGCAGCAACATTCCCTAGAACTTTGGTCACTCCTCATAAAGACACTAAAGAAAGAGACTTTCAGAACTTCTTCAAAAAGCAGCCAGAACAGTGAGATAAGTATGTCCGAACTGAGGGGGACTATTCTGATGGTGACTAATGACAATGTGTCCTTTACTGAAATACGTTTTTATAACTTGAAATATTCACTGTTATTGTCCAGTCATCCCTTGTAGATCTGCAGGTTCCATTTTTTTTTTTTTTTTTTTGCTGTTGTTGTTCACTGTAACTAGCATCTTATGGAACCTTAAACTTCTATGGAAAAACTCAGGTTATATTCTCTCAGAGAGCTAGCAAAGGGACATTATACAACCACTAAGATAATTTTCACTTTCATCAAACTGAAAGACAACCAGAGGTGGTAAATCTTTCAGTTATCAAGCTATATTATTAACCATATACACTTTTGCTGTTGCTAATTTTATCAGGTTCCATTGCCAATGATAACAAGAAGTGGAAGCAGCTTTTGCTTTGGTACATTTCCTTGCTGGAGTGTCAAGGGTAATCATGTCTGGGCTGCAAGACCTACCCGGTCATAGAAGAGATAAATTCCATTGTCGTTCTCTTGGTCAACAAGAAATGTTATCACTCTTGGGAATGTAGTTTTTACTCCATGAAAGAGAAGAGGTAAGCAAGGTAACCAATTAAGAAATGGTTCTTCACTGTAAAAACACGAACTTGCCTATAAAGAAGAAATGAAAAGTGAATGCCATTTTTGAAATATGAGACTTCATTAGTTATTGTAAGAAAATAATGAACCATTGTGTTGTCCTAACTGGCCACAAATCATATTTTAAAACATTTAATGTCTGTGCCTCTCTTGTGGGGGAGAGGATTCTGGGAAACATGGAAAAGCATCTACTGTATGGAGGATTTGGCTGGATTCTGCCATTAGGTTCTAGATTTAACAGTATTATGTGTCCGCTATTAAACCTAACCATGGATATCATTGGGAACAAAGAGTGTTTGCTAAGCCTTTCAGTGTCTAGAATTGCCATTTTGAAGTTAATAATAATAATGCATGAAATAATGTATAACAAATCATTTTACCTTAAAAAAGTTCAATATCGTACCTCACTTAGGGTCCCATTTCTGTCAAAGGTGATAGTAACATAATCGACTGTAAGACATAATGATACAGAAATTGTGAACACACCAATATTTTTAGGACTAGAAGGATAAGTATCCACATGAAGCGATAACAGACACTATGGATCATCAATTAATGCATACTTCAATATACTTTATTGTACTTATAGAGGTATATCCATTGCCTCAAATTTAAATGAGATTTTTTTCTCAGTTTTAGGCCACTTATATAAAATAAACTTTGCATTTTATTCTACTTTTACTGTATTCCATTTTACTTAAGACACATATTAATCTATCACCTGTGGCCCTAAGCAACCAATAATCGACTTTCTGTCTCTGTATAATATCCCCATTCTAGACTTAATATACAAGAAATGTAATATATGTGAAAAAACACATTAATATATGTTGATAAAACCCAGTTAACATATCTTTTTTCTTTTTCTTTTTCTTTTCTTTCTTTCTTTTTTTTTTTTTGAGACAGTGTCTCACTCTGCAGCCCAGACTGGTCCTGAACTCACTATGGAATCCTGGACTCATGGCAATCCTCCTGTCTCAACCTCCCAAGTGCTGGGATTACAGGCATGCACCACCATGCCCGGCTTATGTGGTGCTGGGGAATCAACTCGGGTACTTGGCACTGGGCTTAGTGCTTGCTAGGCAAATGCTTCAACCGCTGAGCCATTCCTCCAGCCCCAGTTAATGTATCTTTAACTAGAGTTTACCTTCAAATTTTTCTCTGTTAGCAAAACATCTTTCATTGTACCATAATTTTCCTTTGAGATAGTCAACCTACATGAATAAAGAAGTGAAACTTTTATTTAGGGTCTATGCACAGAACAAAACAAACAAACAAACAAAAAGACTTAAAAATTTCGAAGTCTGAGTGTTCAGGGATGCAAAGCTAATGACTAGAGAACAATTGTATGCAAACAAAATAAAAATTTGTAGAAGGACAACAAGAAAGATTATATATTTTGATCAATACACAAATGGGAACACAACAAAGAAGACATTGCACATGAATAATGTGTTTACTGAAGATGCCCTTGTCTGTAAACTGTCTTTAGGAAACTACCAGCAGCCCATAGCCTTCCATCACAGTTACTGTTGGTCGTGTGTCTATCTTTTATTCCTCTTCGGCTGCGCTGGGCTTTGGGAGTCTTCACTATGGCCTGGTAGCAAGGTATTGCAAATTAGTCAGAAGAGAAAGCTTCAAAGCCAGTAAGTTGCAATGGGTATTAATTATAAAATGATTTCAGACAGTTCTTGTCAAAGGATCAGTATTGGCTTATTTATTTATTGGCAGTTTTGGGGATTGAACCCAGGGCCTTTGTCCTGAGCTACATCCCCAATTTTTTTTTTTATATTTTATTTTTTGAGACAGAGTCTTACTAAGTCACTAAGTTGTCCAAGACTAGCCTTGGACTTCTCATCTTGTCTCAGCCTCCCGGAGTGCTGGTGTTAGAGGTATGTGCCACCACACCTTGCTACAGAAAAATTCTGACTTTCACATAAATAAGATCTTTCTACATTTTCATGTACCAGTTATAAAATATGTGCATAAAACTCCTTTAAATATTCCTAAACTGATGATAGTGATAGTTATGCAACTCTGTCTACTTAGTATCATTAAGATGTACATTTTTAAAGGGTAGAGTTGATAGTATGTGAATGATACCTTGATGAAACTGCTAAACAATCAAACAAGCCTTTTAAGATGGACTAGACAACAATTTGAATGTGTTCTATCACCAATGAATGGTGTTCAAGCTAACGAGCTCTATCAAATAAAACTTTGAGTCCTCCATGGATCTTCAGGTTTACAGGACACCATAATTATCACAATATCTGGGCAACTAACATAGGATCTTTACCTGGCCCTGACACAATCCTCTTTCTTCTCTTTAGGTACTTCTTGGATTTTTTTCCCTACCTGGAATCACACTGTAATAGCCCAGAGATTACACCTAAGGGTAATTTATTTAAGATCAGTCTTACCTCCTCCCAAGGATGAGCACATGACCCAGAGTCACATGACTGGTTAGGAGTGAACATACAACCTGCGTCATGTGAATCATGAGAATAAACCACGAGATGTTGAAATGAGTCTACTTCTGTCAGGACTGTTAACCTGGGACACATAAACCTGGTAGCTATTTTCACTAATGACTGGAAAAACCTTACTGAGCATGAAGATGATATTAAGGAAAGAAGAGCTGAAAGTTGAGGGGACAGAGACCTTCAGGCACCTCACAGACAGTGAATCTAGTCATGTCTCGGAACCAGACTGATCCGCTGACATGAACCAATAACTTTCCTGCTGAAATTTGTTTTAGTTTGGCTATGTCATATGCCTTTGAGAGGTGCTGAGTATCTATCTGCATGAAGGAGAGAGTCTTTTTAAAAAAATTTTTTAAAACCTGTAACAAAAGAATGTTGCAAGATACATATAGATAGTGAAATGGTTATTATAGTGAGTTTTAAAAGAACTTGTATCATGCATTGTGCTGAAGTTTTTCATATGTAAAGTTATTTAACCATCTCATCTTTAAGAGATATTATCATGCCCATAGTAAAACAAACAAATTAAGATCCAGAGAGTTATACAACTTGCTCAAAATTACAGCCATATGGCTACTCATTTAGCTCAAGATGCAAATGTAGTCTGTCTTTATTTATTCACTGATTAATTCAGTGAATATTTACTGAAACTATTAGGCAGCATGATAATTTATTATGTCCCAATGGTAAATAAGATAGTCCTTGACCCAGGACACAAAGTCTAGTGAGGCTTTTCTGATGGCTCCACAGGCAAAAATGGGGTGACAAATAATAAAAATTAGTTCTGAGAGCTTTGAGTTTTCACAGGGTGCTTCTCCAGCCCTGTAAGACAAGGCCTTGCTCTGTAGTCCAGGGCAGCTCTAAACTCACTTCTCAGACCATGCTGACCTTGAACTTGCAATCCTGGCCCCTGGTCTCCTGAAGCCTGGGATAACAGGTATGTCTCACCATACCTGATTGTGGTGCCACAATCTTAGTTTTTAGCTTGTTTTTCCTTCTTTTATTTCCTCTTTCTTTTTTTTTGTGGAACTGATAGATTATTCCTTAATACCTTTTTGCTTTATCTAGTTTGGAAACTTTAGGCTATTTTTTCTCTTCTTTTTTGGTAAGTATTTAATATACATGGAACATATATTTGTTATATATATGTATTTCTAACAAATTTTATAATTATTTGCCCTATTGGTTTCCCCCAGAACAAAGATCTTAAAATATTTTATTATGCACCACAGACTACTTCCATTTTTCCTTGTGACAGTATCTAGAGTCTTGATTTCACCTAATTCTTAAACATCAAACACTAAATTTATAACTTTTTAATGCCAGTTTCACTCTTGAAACAAATATTTATTGTCTACCTGGTGTTAGGAGCCATTTTTCACTCTGGGATCCTGAGGTGAACAGTACACATGAGGTCCCTATCCTCACAGAGCTTAGAACTTACTTTTTAGTTCTCTCCCATGGCTTCCAACATTTCATTCACTCATGAATGATGGGCCTATTGGTGATAAAGTATCCTGAATTCTTTATCTGGGAAGTGTTTCTTCACTCTCATTCTTGAATGATACAGTTTAGTTAGGTATGAAAACTAGTTTTGACTGTTACAGTGTTCAGTCAGTTATCTGAAGGAGTTTGCTTCTAGGACTCAGGCCCCGCCCAACCCCAGGACACTGAAATTCATAAACATTCAAGTCTCTTGCATAAATTGGCATAGTATTTCCATTTTTTTCTATGTACATTCTTTTGTATACTTTAAATTATCTCTATAAAATTACTTAGAATACTTAATCCAATCTAAATGCCATATAATTATCATACTGATTTGTTGAGGGAATAATGACAAGAAAAATACCTGTACCTGTGCAGTACAAATGCTAATATTTGTATTTACTTTTTTGCAGCTGGTTAAATTTATGGGTACAAATCTGTACATAGCAGGGACAACCGTATTTCCTTCTCTTCTTTGGAATGTAAATCGTTGTAGCCTATCTGGCTTTCCCAGTTCTCTTTTTCACTTTTCCTCCCATTAATATAACAATAACTAAGTTCTGTTTGCTTCCTAGGGAATAACTGTTTCCTTATCACAGCCATTGTGAGCTTGAGCGTAAGTGCACATGCGCTTGTGTGCACACCCAACAGAATGCGAGGGACACGCCGAAGGGTAGGACTACTCATAATCCTGTCTGTAGTTCTCAGATTGATGTGTGCTAATAGGGAAGACCTAGCTGCCAGATTCAAAATACAACTTGACTTTGTAGCAGAGAAGGGAAGTAATTACAGAACAAAATCCTCCAAAAGGCCAGGAGCAGAGGTGTGGTGAGGTGATAGGGCATTATCACATAAAATATAAGAAGAGCCTCTTTCTCCTGGTGGGTGCAGACCAGGAACAGGGTAGGTGGATTTGGGGCAAACTGTTGGCCAGATTTCAGCCTCCACTCTCATTAAAAAGGTACAGAATACAGCCTGAAGAACAGAACAAGAAGGGATGAGGGGGACTTTTGGAACAAGGAGAGACACCTCTTTCTTATAACAGGGTTGCCTAATCATTCCTAGAAGGGTGTATGAAAGTATGTACGTTTGTATATGCTTAGTTTATGAATCAATAATATTATGGTAATAGGAGAACTCCACATTGGAAATCCCCTTGCACTCTATCTCTTCAGTCACCACGTAAACAGGTGTTTCTTAACCAACACATATAAAGCTTCTTACCCTTTCAAAGCCACAAAAGTCTGCTCTTGAAAGCTAGGAGAAAAAAAAAGAAACTTCAGCTTTTGCTTGCACATTAGAAGGCATAGTAAAACACAGCAAGTGAAACTATACCAATGGTAATTTATGTTTTTTTTTTTTTCTGGTCCAGTAGTTAGGTCAGTCAATCACTAAAACCAGTCTGTGAGGTCGTTCACATGGTGTCCTGGAGACTTCTCCTTTAGTCTTCGTTTTGTTTCACCACTTTATTAATATATTTATCATTCATGAAATCATTTTCTTATTTTCCACTTTGTTTCCTCTGCCCAGCCCATTTCTGTCAGATTAAAAAAAATCCAGGCAATATCTACTTCTCTGCCCTTTGAATTTAATCTATTGTACCTTTCCTGCTTTCTTCAGCTGTTTTAGCAATTACAGGAGAAGCATGTAACAAGGCTAGGGCTCTTGATATCAGTTGTCTGAGTGACAAATGGCACATTCTAAGAGACAATGAGGAAGGAGAGAAAGCTACTGACATCCAAACACTTGAATAAAGATAAAAAATTAGCCATGTATGACAAGTATCTTATCTGCTTCGTGACCAATAAAATCACTGCTGCTCGTTTCCCTTGTCTTTTTTCACTACTCTAGAATTCAGGTCTTACCCCTGTTGTAGAAATTTCAACAAATTCTTTAAGAATTTCATGACGTGTGCATTGTATGGCTCCACTGAAATATATATCCCCTTTTTCTTAATCCAAACACTTTTTTCCTTTATTTTTAGCTAAAAAGCTAAACAGTCTCAATTGTACTTTTCTTCACTTCAACAATTTTGAGTTGTTCTACATGAAAGTCCCTGGCAAGATCAAGCCCCAGTTGTCTACAATTCTTTTTTTTTTTTTTAACTTTTTATTGACTCTTAGTAATTGTACACCCTTGTGGGATACAGTGTGACAATTCAATTCAAAGATGCAATGTATAATGATCTCAGAGTACCTGGCATATCCACCACCTTAGACATGTGTATCTTTTCTTCAACAATACTTTTAATTTATGTTACTTTTAATGCTGTCTTTAGCTTTATAAATTACCTTATAGCCTTTTTGAAACATACAAAGCTCTAACTCAGCATACCGGGTAGATAATGTCTCTTTTACATGGATACTTTGAAACTTTCTATGAGTGTGTATAGCAATAAAACTAGCACCATTTCTAAACTATATGTTTGATACTTAAAGGAAAAGGAAAAAGTTGCTTTATTATGCTTCTGCAGTCTTTCTTTTAATTCTTTTCATTTTAATTCTAAGAATATACCACATGTAAATCAAATGGCAATCTTTTTAAATGTCATGAGAGATATTTGAGGTTAATGACTAGTTAGGAAGTGATTTACATACCTCCAATTCCGGGACTGATGGATACCGAAGATCTCCACTTACATAAAGACCCAGTGATGTGAGGATAACTAAAAAATGATTTGTTAAAACCATATCCAGCACTGTGAGCCCCTTGTGTTCTAAAGAAAAAAATTATACCTGCATTAAAATGTAAGAAAAAGAAAAAAGCTCTCTAGCAAAGCAAAGACGTTTTATCAAGGCTGGTCAGTTGTTGAGTGAGGGTGAAGGAAGTCAGAGCAATTACCTTGCTGAAGTTGGGAAGAGACGATATTTGTCAGGTCATACCAAAACATCTCACCCTTATGCCAAAATCCAGAGAAGGTGACGCTCATGTAGACACCTGCTGTGGAAGGCAAGGAGAGTCAAAGCTACAGAACTTTGAAGAGCCCATCTCTTAATTCCGGAGGCCTTTGGGAGACGGAGCACGAATCTGCTCCACCAACCAGTTCTCCTGTCACATCTCAGCTCTCCTCAGTTGCAATTTCACCTCCTCAGGCATTGGAAAGATGACGTAATCCCAGGCCAGGCCACAGGATTTTAGGTAACCATCTCATTAACTCCTAGAATTGCTACTTCGGGGAACAACATGCCCTTAAAATAAATCCTTTTAATATATTAGTTTATTCTGAAATATTTGACAAGCTAAACTCAGTTTTTACGTATTTTCCTTACATTGAAGGGGATCAGATTATGGCACTGCAAGGCTATTCTGAGTTGAAGGTAACTGAACATTAAGAGATGCAGGCTCTGCCCTCCCTTTGCTTGCCTAAATACAGGCATAAATTTCCCCATGCTTCTTTTGGCAGGGCCACGCAGGGTCTCGCTCTGTAGTCCAGGCTGGTCCTGAGCTCATTATGCAGCACAGGCTGGCCTTGAACTCGTGACAATCCTCCTGCCTCAGCCTCCCAAGTGCCGGGATTACAGGTGTGCGCTTCCACACCCAGTTTATGTGGTGCTGGGGAATTGAACTAAGGAATTGTGCTTGCTGGGCAAGCGCTTTAACCACTGTGGTATTCCTTCAGCCCAGAAATTTCCCGTTGAACCACTGGAAATAGGGAAAGGACACCAAGTCCAGTTTGCATGAACATACATTACTGAAATCATCTTCATCTTGCCTTAGTTTCTTCATCTACTTCCTAGCTCCTTCTTCACGATTTGTTGACCCTTGAAGTTAAAACCACTTTCCTAGTTAAAATGGTAGATAAGCTCCAAGTTTTACTACTCATATTTTTTCTTTTCTACAAATGCCTGATTATACAAATATTAATAAATAGTGTGTAGTTTTTCTCCTATTATTCTATCCTTTGTTAGTTTAATTTACAGGGCCTCGAATTAATAAATATAATGGCACAGAGATAAAACTTTTCTCTCTGACAATATCTTTTAAATATAGGTATTCCTAGTTTAGAGCACAAATTTGGTCACTAATAAAAGAAATGTAAAGGAAAAAGTGAAAATGCAAAGTCCAAGAGGGATGAAACTATGACTTACTTTAATATTTGTGATTCAAACTAGAAAGTACTTGCTAAGTTATGGTAGAGTGAAATGTTTGTATTCTTTGTTATAATTATGTTTCTATTTCTTGGCGTGTCACTTTTTCACATGGATCTTGGAGTTGGCTTGCCAATTTCCACACCAATAAACACACATAGGCACAAACATAGTGTACACATTACGGAGAAGATTAGTATCTTTACAATGCTAGAAGTTTCTCCTTACATACATGAAATCTTTTATTTTAGGATTTTAGTTGCCTTCAATGGGTTTTAGAGTTTCTACATAACAGGCCTGGAAACTCCACTTTTAAAAATTCCTAGTTACTTATTAAGACTTGTTACCTTGTGAACAGGATTTAAAAAATTATAATCTTGGGGCTGGAAATTTAGCTCAGTGGTAGAGCACTTGCCTAGCACACATTAGCACTTGGGTTTACTCACCACCCCCTTCCCCAATAAAATTATCGTTTTGAATGTGTTTTATATGTTAGTATTACATCTCACACTCTGTGACACTCTCATATTCTGATTGTTTTTCTGTAGCTCTTTGTGGATGTTTGATATATACATTTATGAGTATAAGATTTGGTTTCTTATTTTTTAATCATTTTATTCCTGAAGAAGGGGATATGTCAACTTGAAGGGATTAGGAAACACACCCAGGGTACACTTTATAGGTGTATGTGTGAGTGACTTGTGAGCCAGTGAAGGAGGGAAGAAGACCCACCCTGGATGTGGGATACCCAGCTGGCAGCTCAAAGTAATAAAAGGAAGGAAGGAAGGAAGACAGTTATAGCCTTTCCTGGGAGAGCTCTGGTCTCCGCAATTACCTACGGCCATCAACCTGTGCCAGTTTACACTCTGCCAATCTTCAGTCTCTGGTCTTTGCCATTGTTTGAACAATCAAGATCCAGAGCAGGCTCTCGCTGGGTGTCCTGCAGTCCTGGACTGGTGTGTTCCTCCACATGGCTGAACGCCACGGACCCCGCAGCTTTTGCACTTGTAGGCTGTCATCTTGGACTATTTCTTTCCTCGAACTTGTAAGTTCTCCAAATAAATCCCTTTAGTTTATAATTTCTATCAATCCTGCCTCTAGTAGAACCCTAACCAATACAATTCCCCATTTTGTTCTTAATTGAAACTGGGGATTGGGAGATCATCAATAACTAGAAAAAATAATTAAAATATGACTATTAATAGTTATTGGGGTTTGGATCTGGAATCTCTCCCAAAAGCCTCATGTATTTGGATGTTATGGGTTGTATATAGAACCATATGGTGTTGGGAGATTGGAGGTGGTCTGGAGGGGTGGATTGCAGGCATGGAAACTAGATTACAGGGGTATGGATTGGATTATAGGCATATGGTGGATTAGAACCATACCTGGAAGGGACAGAATGCTGAGGCTGGGCCCAGAAGTGGGCAGATCACTGGGACAGGACATGGGCGTACATATATGCTATTACCTTCCTCTGGACCTGATTCAACTTGACTTGGCTTCCTGTTTGCAGTATTGTGAGGAGCTGTCTCCCCCTCGGCCTTTGTCACATACTTCCACTGTTGCCAACTTCCTCTGAGTTGACTGTGGCCCTCTGAAATTGTGAGCTGTAATGAAACTTTCCTTCCCTAATTTGTAGATGTTGGGTATTAAATCGTAGGGACAAAGAGTGACTAAGACAATAGTTGAAATGTGTGATGGGATGTAGCATTGTTATATAGGAAGAAATACATATTTGGTCTTTGTCCCTGTTACCCAATATGATAACTAAATCTCTCAGAATCTCCTGGATGCAGGACGGTCTTGTGTTCCAATGAGATAACTCCTGATGGGTTCCCAAAGCTTTCAAGGTGAGATGGTTCCCAGAAAACCAAACTTATTATTTGAAATTTGGAACTGTCAACCCAACATGTCTTCCTTCAGGAAGGGGCAAGAGGTTGGAGAGTCACTTAGTGACGAATCATGTAAGTCACAACCTGAGACTTGGGGATGGCATGTGAAGTGCAGGACAGTCTAGGATCACTGAATCTTTAGCCCATAAGGATGTGTACAAAATCCAGAGGTAGCTACTACAGAATTAAATTATGTCATAGGCCACTTGCTTATCTTTTTTCAAAAAATAGAGAATTACTGGGTATAAAGACTTCACATATTTGGTGTAAGGAGTATTATAAATGAGAACATACAGAAAAAAGTTGTTTCTTTCTATATACATGCTACTAGATATTATAGTAGCAGAAAATAAAACAAAGGTAATAAATAAAAAATCTGATACTGTAGGAATAATAATACCTATCATCCATAACAGAAATAGCAGATGGGTTAAAAACAAGGAATAATGTCAAAGATGAAGTAACATCCTTATAGAGGGCAGAGGACAAATGAAATCAGGAGAGAAAATCACTGTTAGCATGGCAAAAAATCACAACAAAAACAAAAAATCCTTCCCACAGTGCACTTGGAGGTACACAGGTAGAGTGACCAAGTATGGCAGTAGGTGTTTGTAGGACACATTTTTTCTGTATTAACATTGTACTGCCTGTGAAATATCAACTTTACATGACACCACTCCCAACACTTCATACAGCTAGGAGCTTACCATTTCGTGTTGTATTTAAGACATAGCCGAGCAAGGCCACATCGTTGGCACAAGGAGATTTTGTTATGACGAGGTCTATCACGTGTGGTTGCAGCTCACTGACCTTTTGGTCTGTAATTTGAGGTCCAAGAACCCACTGAAGAATAGGTTCTGTAGAAATTAAATTTGGGTGTTTAAATTGAGACAGCATTCTTTTTTAAAAAAATCAAACTTATTCTTTTTATTAATATTTTTGATACATGACAATAATCAGATTGAGAAATTGATACATATACATAATAGCATCATGACCACTTTTGCCTCCCTTCCTCCTTTCCACCCCACCCCTTTTACACGCTTTCCCTCTTCACAGTTGTGTCTGCTTTTCTGAAGCCGCAGGTGCCTAGTGCTGTCCTCTGAGATCAGGTTTTAATGAGTGTGTGGCAAAGCCGAGACATCCTTGCTTTTTAAAATACTCCCCAAATAATCCTTTCCAGGACATGAAATGCTCACGCATTTTTACTCTGCCTTGCGTACTGCATCATATCAAAGCAGGTCTAGTATAAGAGTAAAAAAAATAAGAGGAGGAAGTACAAGATCTAGGACTTCAAAAAAAATTAAGTTTATGCTGCAGCATTAAAGGTGATTCAAAATTAGCTACTAATTACCTATCAGACAACTGAAAAAGAGGAGCCTAATTAAATATACTTGATGTAGTTACATATTAGTTCTAGCTTTAAACTAATGTTTAATTAATATAAACACTGACTGTTCTAAGACTGAGCAAGATTTCTTTTTTATTGGTTAGCCTCATAAAAAAGATTGCAATGCAACAAGCAAGAATTATTTAGGATGCGCTGAAGCCTAACTAACACTCATGCGGTCATGCGTAGGGTGATCTCTAAGATGGCACAGTGTGAGATACATTTCCATATGCCTGTAGCACTCCATGCAGATCTTTAGTCACAATTCCCCATGTATACTTAATTTTTTTCCCTGCCCCAATAGGTTGTGAGTCACTATAAGGCCACTTGAATTATCTAGGACTCAACATCTTGTCTGGTACACAGCAATTTTCAAGGTTTGTTGAAGTCATAGGTGAATTCCATTTTATTTTTGCCTACCAGCCTTTACCTCGAACAGTATCTAGGAGCGTTCCTTCCGTAGCATAAATATTTAGCCCGTGATGTAAAGTGACCCTTACTAACCATTCTTCTACGGCGGCAACATCTGAAAGCAAAAGACAGTTATTTTTTAAATGCCAGGTTGTTGAAACTTAAGGATATATGTGAACTTTCCCAACAATTATGTTTCCTTCTCAAACCATCATGACCACACTTCCATGTCAAGTTGATCATGTCATGTAACATCCAATACTAAGTGGCCTAATGAAATAATACATTACATATGTAGCCCACCAACATGTTAAGATTTGTTCAACTTTAGTAAAATTTATCTGTGCCAAGTTTCTCAATACTACAAATTTACAACTTCTAGCAAATGAGTTTACTTTAAATAATGATTCATATAAATGTTATGTATGTCATAACAATGAGTCTATAATATTTCTAGATGAAATACACATAACCCTATTAAATCTGAATTTCACATAAATCACAAATACATTTAAATATGTCTCATATACTACCTGGGACATGGATACAGGATAATATAATTTTTAAAATATAGTATTTTTCATTTGATAAATTTGGTAATCCAGATCTATAAATAAAAGAATGAATTCACATCACTCCTACCTGTGTTCCTTGTGATATTCTCTCTGGGAATATCAATTAACCAGAAAACCCGATCACTGAACTTGAATGAGGAAGACATCAAAAAACAATGGTTTACAATGTTAATAATAACATTTATTTTGGTATATTCTATTCTATTTTATCTTTATTTTTTTCTGTACTGGGGAATGAACTCAGGACTTTCCTTTCACATTGACTTATATCCCCAGATCTTTTTAAGTTTGGGACAGGGTCTTGTTAAGTCACTAAATTGCCCTGGCTGGGACAGAACTTGCAGAAAAAATGGGCAGAAAAAAAATCTTGGACAAATAGTGGCTGCAGGGTTTCAAAATTTGGTGAACTTACAAGCCAAGGATCTCTGAGAACCCTAATTGGGTAAATACAAAGGGAAAACTCTAAAAAAAAAAATCCAGAGAAAATTGACATAAACATAAAAGATAAAATGATAAAATTCATATTAATAGCTCACTTCTCATTTAGAAACAATGGTGTCACATGATGGTAGAATGAAATGTTTAAAATGCTGAAAGAAAATGAAGTGATCCACATATTGTATATCTGACAAAATTAAGATGACCACTCAAAATCTCTTAGAATGTATAATGATTTCAGTAAGGATGCAAGATACAAGATAAATACACAAAAATAAGAAAAACTAAGGATATATTTAACAGAAATATACAATTTATACTCTTGAAAAATATGAAATATTATTAAAAGAAATTATAGACCTAAATTAGTGAAAAGATTCATGTTATTAAGGGAAAGTGTGCTCATATTATTAAGAAGTTATCACTACCAACATTGGACTATAAATTCAACAAAATCTCTAAAAATTTCAGCAGGTTACTTTGTAGAAATTGAGAGGCTAATACTAAAATTATATAGAAACTCAAAAGACCTAGACTGGCAAAAACAATCTTGAAAAAAGTCAGATAATACATGTTTCCTTATCTCTTTTCTTTTCTTACTTTTTTTGTGGTAGTAGAGATTGAGCTCTGAACCTTCATAATGAGCTACATCCCCAACCCAATTCTCATTTTTTATTTGAGACAGGGTCTTCCTAAATCCCTGAGTTGTTCAGGCTGGGCATGCACATGCTGTCCTCCTGCCTCAACCTCCCAAAGTGCTGAGATTACAGGCCTATGCCGCTGAACCTAGATCAGTACTTTAAAACTTAATACAACGCAAACTTAATACAACATGCTAGTAGCATATACAAATATAGACCAGCGCAGTAGAAGAGAGAATCCAGAAATGAACCTTCACATTTATCTTAAGCTGATGTTCAACAAAGATGCCAAAACAACTCAGGAATGAAATAATAATTGTATTTTTCAATGAACAATATGAGGAAACCTGGATATCTAAGTGCAGAGATGCAGACTTTTGCCTCACATTATATATAACAATGAACTAAAAATGGTTCTAAAATCCAAAGGAAAAAGCTAAAACTATGAAGCTTCTAGAAGAAAACATGCAGGGAAATCTTCATGATCTTGGATTAAATGAAGGTTTTCTATACCGGATGACTCAAAAAGCACAAGAAACAAAAGAAAAAGAGAAAACAACATATAGTGGAATTCATAAAACAAACACAGAGAGACAGACAGGTGGAAAGAGAGAGAGAGAGAGAGAGAATATACATATCAAAGATACTACAAAAAAGTGAAAAAAGGTGAAAAGACAACATTCAATGTGGAAGAAGACATTTGCAAATCATAGCTGATAAAGAAATTTTAGATATAATGTATAAAGAACATTTACAACTCAATAAAAACACAAATAAATAAAAGTGGACAAAGAATCCAGTGATTTCCCCAAAGAAGATATTTAGTCGGCCAATCAGCACATGAAATAATCAACTTTATTAATCATTAGGAAATTCATACCAATTCTTCAAACTGAATATTATTATTATTATGCATGGCAAATACATATTCATAAAAATAATTTTGGAAATAAACCAAGAAATAAAGGAAAAGTCAAACCAAAGCCATAGTGAGATAGTACTTGTAACTACTGAAAGTGTCGGTGAAGGTGTTGACAGATGGGACCTCTAATTAACACAGTTGAACTGAGGTATTTCTCAAACAGTTGAATGTAGAGTTGTCATTTGACCCAGCAATTGTATTTCTGGCCATGTATCCAAAAGAAATAAAAACATATTTCCACACAAAAACTTGTATACAAATGTTCACATCAGTACTATTTATAATAGCCCCAAATTAGGAACAACACAAATGTTCATCAACTGATGGGTGAAATACACCAATCTGGTATCTATACAATGCAATATTATCCAGAAAAAGAAATGAAATACTGAGATGCCACAACATGGGTGGTCCTTGAATATGTGATGCAGACTGAAAGATGCCATTACAAATATTGCAAGCACTGCCAGAGAACTGGAAAAAATGATCCTAACATTTACATGGAACCAGAAGAGACTCAAAATAGCCAAAACAATCCTAAGCAACAAAACAAACACAGGAAGCATCACAATACTGGACATCAACTTAAAGTATGTGGCAACAGTGATTTACCCACTTTGCTCACTCCCATACAGACACAAAAGCAACAGGTCGACTGATGGAACAGAACTGAGGCCATACAGACAACCCAAGAGCCTTCAGCCACCTCAAAGGGGCCAAAAGGATGTACCAGAGAAAAGATACACTTCCTTAACAAATGGTGATGGGAAAACCATACTGAAAAAAATTAACCCATCTCTTTCACCATGTACCAAAAACAAATCAGAGACCTAGATGTTAAAATGGAAACACTAAACCTGTTGGAGGAAAAAAAAAATAGGCAAAACCCTTCAAGACATAGGCATGCGCAAAGATTTTCTCAGTAAAAATTCCCATTGTACATAAGATAACACCAAAAATCAACAAATGGGATTATATCAAATTAAAAAGCTTCTGCAGAGCCAAGGAAACAACAGCGTGAAGAGAACTGATGGAGTGGAAAAATTTTTTATCCTCAGATAGGACTATTATCTAAAATATACTGAAAAATAGTCCCCCTTTCCCCCAAAAAACCCTCAATCAAAAAATGAGCATCTGAAACAAAAAGGGTTGTTTTTATTTTGTTTCATTTTCTTTTAAGACAGGGTCTGACTGTTTAGTTTTGGCTAGTCCTGAACTCACTATGGTGCCCAGGCTGGACTCAAACCCAGCAATCCTCCTGCCTCAGCCTCCCGAGTGCTGGGATTACAGGTGTGTGCCACCATGCCCAACTTATGGGGAACTGAACTTGGGGCCATGAGTTTGCTAAGTCAGACTCTTAACCACTGAGCTATTTATGCAGCCCACAAATAGACACTTCTAGGAAGTCCAAATCACCAACAAATCCATGAAAAATGTTTGGCATCTTTAGCCACCAGAGATAGGCAAATCAAAGAAACACTGAGGTTCTGTTTAACTTCTGTAAGAATGTCTGGTATCAAGGACTCAAAAACAACAAATACTAGCAAAATTCTGGAGAAAAGGAACACTTCTACATTGTTGGTGGGACTGTAAACTGGTACAACCATTATGGAAAGCAGTATGGAAAGTCCTCAAAGAACTGAAAATAGATATCCCAATTGCCCAGCTATGCCTCTTGTAGATATCTTCCACAAAAAGTCATTAGAAGTCATTAACGTCCTCATAAGAGGCATACATGCATACTCACATTTATAGCAGCTCAACTTATAATAGCTAAATCTTGTATGCAGCTGATCATTCTCTCATCAATGAATGGATGAAGAAGATGTGGTATGTTTCCACAGTGGAGTGCTATTCCACCATAAAGACAGGCGTGAATGATTTGTGGGAAAATGAGGCACCTTGAGACCATTATGAATTTTAAAACATTAATTTACATGAAATATTCTGAATAAGCAAGTCTATGGAGACATAAAGTCAACAGTGCTTGCCTAGGGCCGGGAGTGGAGGGAGAGCGGGAGCAGCACATGTCTGCTGACGACTTGGAGCTGTCTTTTTGGAGTGATGCCATGTTCTGGAATTCTATAGGATCCACGACTGTATGAATCAAGTGTATGGGCATACTAAAGATTAGGCACTTTAGATAGGAGAATTTTATGGTATGTGAGTTCTATTTTAATAAAGTTGTTTAAAAATAAAATTCATGAGGGCGGGTCAGAGAATTCATTGTCAGCATATGTGAACTGTAAAAACCCTAAAGAAAGGAAAATGATACCAGATGGCAACTAGTATCAACAGGAAGAAATGAACGATAGAAATAGACATTAAGTAGGTAAATACTAATTTTTTTCTAATTTCTTTTCTTCTTTCTTTCTTTCTTTCTTTCTTTCTTTTCTTTCTTTCTCTTTTTTTTCTTGAGACAGGGTCTTACTCTATAGTCCAGCCTGGTCCTGAAGTCACTAAGAGCCCAGGCTGGCCTTGAACTCATGGCAATTCTCCTGCTGTAGCCTCCCAAGTGCAGAGATGACAAGCGTGTGCCACCATGTTCAGTTTAGGTGACTGATTCTGGGGAATCAAGTCCAGGGCCTTGTACTTGATAGGCATGCATTCTAATGGTGTGCTATTCCTCCAGCCTTATTAAAATACGTAACTGGTGATGGCCAGAAGTATAACGCTGTATTATTGGGTGTTGAACAAAATATATGACCTCATTGAACTACCCACTTAAATACAACATAAAAAGAAAAGCATGTTTGTGAAAACACATTGCAGAACTGGACACAACAAACTTACCAGAGTTAAATTAAAGTGGAAGATGCTGTAATATGTGCTGTTTATGATCCCAAAGCACGGAGCGAGTCCTCCGGATGTGAAGATATTTATCATTTTCAGGGAAGCAGGCTTATTTTCCACTTGGAAAAAACAACGGACTTTCTTTAGGAAAGAGAAATAAGCAATGACAATTTGATGCAAAGAAACATGACATTAATTTAAAAGTGAGAAATCTGTGGAAAATAAGGCCTACTAAGACTATCTTTAGTAATTCCTGTCTTTAGCTTGTGGGGAAAAGAAAACCTTCAAAAGTACACTTCCAGTATTCAGTAAGCTATTATGTAAGCAGCATAAATTTTCAATCCATTCTTACTATAATCATCTCTGTCATAAGAATGGTAGGAAAGTTTTTACATTTAATAAAGATAAAATCAAAACCATGTGCTCTCACATGAAGGAATCACAATTTTATTAAAACTGTTATTTTGTTTCTAAATAAAATAGCAAGCAAATGTATAAAGCAAATCTTAGTGCATTTTTATTGGCTGTTTCCCAGATAAAAGGATGTGAAAATGCAGCTATCCTAAATGGGTTTTACTGACAACTTCTATAAGGTGTTACCAGCTTAATCTCATCTCTTAGTTCTCCTAGACACTAAGAGCACGTTGGTTAATTATCCTGTCTGAGTTTCAGTTTTCCTATCTAACAAAGGGAGGAAACTCATTTGTTTCAAAAATTTCTATGTAATTCTTACTGGGATTTTTTTTTTTTTTTTTGAAACAGGGTCTTGCCCTATAGTTCAGGCTGATCCTGCACTCACCATTTAGCCCAGGCTAGCCTTAAAAAGGTGGCAATCTTACCTCAGCCTCCAGAGTTACAGGCATGTGCCACCATACCTGGCTTATACAGTACTGAAGAATTGAACTCAAGGCCCTTTGCTTGTTAGGCAAGTGCTTTAACCGCTGAGCTACGCCCCCAGCCCCTCCAATTCCTTTTTAAGAAGAAAGCTGTTAGAAGCTTGGCATGGTCTCACAGAGCTGCAATCGCAGCAGTCTGAGATAGGAGGATCCCTAGTGAGAGCCCAGCCTAGGCCATTAAGCAAGACTCTATCTCAAAATCAAGAATACAAAGGATTGGGGATGTAGGTTTGTGTGCAGGCCTGGGTTTAATCTCCAGGACCAAATACAGGGGGAAAACCCCGCAAAACTTGTTAAAAATAAAAACACTGTTGGGAGAGGTTAGGTAACCTCTGTGTGTGTGTGTGTGTGTGTGTGTGTGTGTGTGTGTGTGTGTGTGTGTGTGTGTGTTAGTTTGTATTCCTACAAAAGGCAGGATTTACAGAAATTGTAACAAAAAGAATCTATTTGGAAGGCTCATAAGTCTGAGGACAGAGACAGCGCAAGACTGCGGCCTGCATGTGCGAGGAGCTGGAGGGTCCAATGGCTGCTGTTTCATCTGGTCCGTGTAGACCTGGACTAGCAAGGACAGAAGTGGGTAGAGAATTGCAACATCCTCCCGACGTGGAAGAGCAGAAGGTGTCTGAAAGGAATACAGTGCTGTTGGCTTTACACATGGCTTCAAAAGAAGTCTGAAGGGTGGCAGTACATGCCGTTAGTCACCTTACCAAGTTTTTTGAGGAAAGAAACAATTTGATTATTTCACTCTTTTGGGGAAACCCGTAGCTAGAACAGGTAAAGTGACTCTCCATATCACCTACAGAAAACAAAACCATATGCATTTTAGGTCACAGAAGTATGTCCATGAAAGTACCATAATTTTTAAACTGATAGAACATTTTTTAAGAATAAGAATCAGTGCTCTATATTTCATTTCATTTTACTCTAAATAAAATCCAAACGCTCCATTTTTATTAAAAATATGATATAAAACACACTAAAAAGGAAAATTTGGCCAAAGCACTAAGATAAAAAACCAAACACACAAACAAACTGACAGTGCCTGTCTGTCTTGCAGGCTTGTAATCCCGGTACCCTGAACAGCGGAGGTAGGAGGTTGGCAATTTCGAGCCTAGCCTGGGCTACTTAGTAACTCGGCAAGACCCCATGTCAAAAATTTTAAAAAGTGGTTGGGAATAGAACTCAGTGTGATGGCCCTAGCTTCTACCCCCAGTACCACAAAGCAACAAAACACAAGTCCTTGACCCTTTGATTCCTTGTGCTTGGTGACAGTAGCAAAGGGTGAGGGACTGGAAGTGAGGGAGAGAACTGCTGCCGTGACGATGCTGGAGGAGGGTCCCTTCTGCTTACTTTGAGTTGGAAAGAGGCTCAAGTGGGTGTGATAAAAAACATAACAGGCATCCACAAACTCAGACTCCTGCTTAGAAAAAGGACTACACAAGATTCAGTGGGGAGGAAGAGGAAATGGTTTCATGAGAGAGACACGGCTTCTTTGGGGGTTTGGTACAATCACAGTCTGTTAGGAAAAAGACAACCTGTGGGCTATTAGTGAGAAGCAACTAGTTTAGGGTCATCCAGGTCCCTGTCTCAAATGTCTCTCTGAGTGGAAACTGGATTTCAGAAAAAAAGAAAGAAAAAACACAGCTTTTGTTTTGTTTTGTTTTGTTTTGGGTGTTTCAGGAGCTACCTACTCTGGGCCAGATTTATAGAAACACTTCTGTGTATCACATTCACTTGTTGCTGTACTCATGGTTACACACTTATAGCCATGGGATCGAAGCCAGAGCAGAGAGATGTGGCCTATCTTTCTCCTCCAATCTGTTTTATGTGATACTGTTTCCGGGGATTAGAAAACATCAGTCCTCAAATAAGCCACTTCAGCAGATCTACTGTGAAGGCAGTGAAGGCAGCTGAGAAAAGGGAAGAGTGGGGCATGAAAGTCTAGCTACCTACCTAAAGACAGAAGACAAACGTCCCATGGGAAATACACCCTGCTTGTACCTTTTCTAGCACTGGAGTCGATGAGCTGACACTGAGGTGAGTCTGTAGCAAAAAGCTTCCTAACATAACCCTTATCTCCCATTAACTTCCCCCATTTGCTTCCTGGCAACTTTCCACCAACCGTCCCCCCAAACGCCTTTTCTCTTTTTGTCCCAGCTCCACAATGTATTGTTAAAATGCTGCTCAACCACGTCCTTACAATTTTCACTTCTTTCTGTGAAGATTCTTATATGCCATGTAAAACATTAACATTAAATAAAATCGTCTGGTTTTTGTCTTGTTAATCTATTGTTCATTTCACAGGCCTGGCTCAAGGACCAAACAGGGTCAAGGAAGTCTTTTTTCCCTGATGTTGCCATATTAATCTAAACCATACAATGTGTCATTCTGCCCAGAATTCTTAGATGGTTTCCCAGTGGTCATGGATGAAAGCCCACATTCCTTTAGCCTGCCATTCAAGTCCCTCTGACATACACCGGCCTCCTATCTTTCTGGGATATGTTCCTTATATACCTATCTGAGTCAAACTGAACTGTGTGTTGCTCCCTCACACAGTCTGTGATTGTTTACCTCCATAGTGTCATTTAGCATATGCCCTGGGCAGTGTGTAAAAGATTCTTTCCCATATGTGCACATACAAGTTTTACCCACCTGGGGGACCTGGATGGATTGTTTTCTTCCTGACAAACCTTCCTGACAAGCCCCTTCCCCACAGTAGCAAGGAACTGTCCTTTTCCCTGAAATATCTAAAGCCTGTGATTCTCCCATCTGGGATGTACTCACAGACGTGTCTCCTATTCGCTAGTACAATGTGGGAACTAAAGCCAGCACAACCGGAACTCATCTAATTCTGCAAGACATCTGTGAATAGATGAGGTCTGAATCCTTCTATCTACCCACAAAGTCAATAATACTGTGCTCCGGGATCCGTTCTGGAATGCGGCAAAATCCAAAAACTTCACAAAGAGGAAGTGGATTTGTCTTGTTCCTTTATAAGGTTTTCTTCCAAAAATGTCCTGTTGACTAATATGGCTATTACTTTCAAAAAATTCTCCTCAATCTCAATCTACCATAGCATCCTGATCAGTTTACAGTTCATACTACCTGCAACCATTAACAGAGGAAAGATTTTTAAAATGTCTGCTTTCAAATAATTAGCATTTTGAAAATATGAAATCCTCTTTGAATGTCAGACATTCTATGTCTTTGAAATGATGAAATACTATGTAGCAAGAGAAAAGTCTCTTACACACACAACTTAGTAATAATAGGTTGAAAAATGATGTTAGAAACTTCTAGGCCAGAGTAAAATAGGTACTACCTGGAAATAATTGGACAATCAGGTAAAAAATACTAAAAGAAAAACATTTTAACTACCCACGGAGAAAAGATATAAGTAGGAACTCCTGACAATTAAAATAAGAGACTAACAGAGCCAGACACTTACCTTTATTATATACTATTCCTGATGAAAATTCAAACATGTTCAAAAGCAAAATTATGACATAGATAAGTAGTGATCCCATCTGTGGAATAAATAAAAATTATTTTCTTTCAACTACTCTTAAAACATTTTTAACCAAGCACTTACACAACACCAGATCATTTTTAAGGAATAATTTACTTTGATACTGGGTCTCACTAAGTGGCTAAGTTGTCCAGGCTGTGCTCAAACTTATGATCACCCTTGCCCCAGCCTCTCAGAGTGCTCAGGCTTGGCTTTTAAGTTCCTTTGGATATTAACAACTACAAAGTAGTAAATAATCTCTTCAAGTTAAAAAATATTTCCCATTATGTGCCAAAAGCAGACAACAGGGCTTGGCATAAAAGTCCCTATTAGGGCGCGTGCGGGTCCGTGCAACACCCTGAGGTGGGCAGGATACAGGTGGCGCAACAATTGACCCAATTTATTCTCAAAGTAGTATTAAGGATATTTGTAAATGTAATTTTTGCAAATTAGAAAAAAGAAATGGAGCTCAGTTTTACTTCAAAGTAGATAAACACACTTGTCACTTAACATAATAGTCTGACTACATTGCTTTTGGGAAAGTCAGCTCACATGTCTATGAGCATCCTTGCACACTCTACACTCTTGCTCTTTATCCAGGCCTTTTCTTGGGGCGGCATTTGCAGCAAACAGACGTAAAGGTGGGACAAGGCAGCTCTAGTCAACAGCGGGCTTGTTCCCATGGTGAATCTCTGAATATCTCTACTGTAAGGTACCTCACTAAACATGTTAGCATCTAGTACAGGCTGAATTATCTACCTCCAAAATTCAGGTGTTGAAATCCTAAGCCCTAGTACCTCAGAGTGTGATAATACCTGGAGATAGGGTCTTTCAATAGGTAAGTAAGTTCAAGTGAGGTCACTGGGGGAAGCTCTAATCCACGAGACTAACAAGATTTGGGCACACTGTTGTACAGATGGAAGATGGAACAGAGACACAGGGAAGAAACAGCCACCTACCAGCGCAGGAGAGAAGCACAAAGCAGATCCTAGCCTCGTGGCCCTCAGAAGAAACCAGCCACGCAACCCCTGGACCTCAGACTTGCTACCTGAAGAACTGGTGAGTATGAACTTCTGCTGTTTTAGTGTTCACCTGGTGTGTGATACTGTGCTATGAAGTCCTAGCACCTCAGCATGAATCCATGATGGATTCACTTCCATGGGGTTTGGGTGGGGCCCAGGAGAACAGGACAGAGCTTCATGATGATTCTGGATACTTCTTTTGCTGTAATAAAATTGTCTCCGACCTAAAGGGTCTTATGTTGGTTGCCAGCATTGAAGAAAACAGGAGTAGGCTAACTTTGCAGCTGCAAATGGGGAGAAATCTCAGCTCCTGCACAGCTCCTGAGAAATGTTGAATAAATTTAGCTGATGTTTCTCTCCCTCAAAATTGTCTTGCATGATTAAATATGTTAAATTAGTAACAGAAAGCTCAAACATTTGTTAGATTTTAAATTTGTCATCCTTCTCTCATTGTCTCCAGGGAATTTCTTTTTAAAGCACAATTATCAGTCATCTGAGAAAACAACTTGCTATCACCAAGTAGGAGAAAACAAATAGCACATTAAAACTGTATCAAGGCCTGGAGGAACAGAATAGCGGGTAGAGCACTTGCCTAGCCAATGCAAGGCCCTCCGTTTGATTTCCCTGCACCACATAAGCCGGGTGTGGTGGCACATGCTTGTAATCCCAGTACTTGGGAGGCGGAGGTGGGAAGACCGCTGTGAGTTTGAGGCCAGCCTGAGTTACACAGTGAATTCAGGATCACCCTGGACTATAGAGTGATATCCTGTCTTAAAATAAAGCAAAGCAATGCAAAGCAAAGCAAAGCAAAGCAAAGCAAAGCAAAGCAAAGCAAAGCAAAGCAAAGCAAAGCAAAGCAAAGCAAAACAAAACAGGGGGTGGAGGAATGGCTCAGTGGTTAAAGCACTTGCCTAGCAAGCACTAGCTCAAGGGCTAAGTACCCGAGTTCAATTACGCAGAACCATGTAAAGCCGGGTGTGGTGGTGCATGCGTGTAATCCAAGAACTAGGGAGACTAAGACAGGAGAATTGCCATGCGTCCAAGGCCAGCCTGAGCTCCATAGTGAGTTCAGGACCAGCCTGGGCTACAGAGTGAGACTCTGTCTCCAAAACAAAAACAAAAACAAAAACAAAAACAAAACAAAAAAAAAAAACAAAAACAAAAAAACCCTTATCAGCATAGTTCTGTACTCAGATATATTTCTTGTGTATGAATGAATTGAATGTTAAATGAGGATATTATCACAGTTAAAAGTTTGAAAATAATACCCTTGCCAGAATAAAAAGAAATCTATTTCTTTCTTCATCTGATTCATTTTGGTTCTTTCATTATCAGCAAACAGAATTGCCTGGCTCAAGCTTGTGTGATTTTATAAAGTGATACATTGTAAATTCATGTTAGAGTAGAAATTGTTGCTATAATTACCTTTAATGTGATGCTTGCCTTGTTGCTGTTTTCTTTTTAAAATTTTCTTCCACACAGGCTGAGAAAGAAGACCAGATATCAAGAGTTAAGTTTTCACAGTTGATGAGCTTAGCAGACCCCTTAAGGCTGGTATCAGCCAATCAGCTTCTACCAAATAGGGAGCATGTTTAGCAAAGGACAGACAGTTGGAATTTCTAACTAACTGCCTCTCTCAGAGCACCACAGGTCAGTTTCTCTAAAAACCTGTGGGAGTTAAGTGTGCACACCTCTAATCCTAGCTACTAAGGAGGCTGAAGCAATAAGATTACAAGACTGAGGCTAGTCCAGGTGACTTAAGTCTCAAAATAACCCTGTCTCAATTTTTTTAAAAAAGGCTAGGGATGTAGATCAGTGGTAAAACCCTTACGTGGCATGTGTGAGGCTCTGAGTTCAATCCCCAGTACCACAAAAACAAAAACTATGAGAAGTTGAGCCCCTCTAAACCCACCATCTTCAACAGAACATCCACTTAGGAAGGTTCAGAAACCTACATTTGTAGTTGGGTGTGGTAACCTCAGCTGCTGGGAAGTGAAGGCAAGAAGTTCGCGACCACCCTGGGCTACTGTGGTAGGTATCAGACCAGCCTAGATTGCAGAGCGAGATCCTGTCTAAAAAAATAGAAAAGAAAGAAGAAAAAGAAACCTACATGTGACAACAAAGAAAGAGTCGAGAGAACTGTATAATTACTCCCTTTGTGTCCGTCATGAGGCTCCAGTCGTCTCTTCTCTGTTCCACCCACTTGCCCTCCTCCAGGATTACTTCAAAGATATCTCAGACATCTGTATATATTTTAGTATGCATTTTTATGACAGGTTTTTTTTATAAAAATGAAAGAAAGCCACAATAGTATTTCACACCTATAAATAATCATGATTTCTGGATATCAACCCAGTGACTATATATATATTTCCCCAGCTCTCTCATTCTTAAATTTTGTTATAGCTATTTTATTATGAGGATCCAATAAGGTTCATGGTTTACCATTGGCTGGTGGATAGTTAGCATCACTTAATTACAGGAATCCATTCTGGATGTATGTCCTGAGGTGATTTCACTATTGCTCATACATCATAGAGTGTTTTAATGTGACCCTAGATGGTGTCTAAGATACTTTTTTTCATTGCTGGGCCAGGATGCCCAACATCCACAATTTAAGAGAGGAAAGAGTTATTTTAGCAGCTGGAGGGCTCTTCGTGGCAGAAAGAGGCCAAGTCGGGGTGGACCCAACACATACTCCTCTAGACCAAGCCCCGAGATTCTGCCTCTTCCAGTCAGGCCCCACCTGCCAACAGCACATGGTATCCTTAGGTAATCCACAACACCCAAGTATGTGAGGTTTTAGGGGATGCTCCAGATCCAAACTACAGCAGATGGGACAGATCAGTCACTTCACTCGGGCTCTTGACCTAATCAAGGTATATCACAGATGTGAGATGTGTGAGACCAATGCCCTCATAACACTGCTCATTGTTTTACAATAAACTTTCATTTATAAGTAGCAGTACACACTAATATACTGAAAAATTATAGTAAATGCACAAACCAGTAAAGTTGTCATCTTTTATCATTATTATTATATACTATACATAGCTATATGGGCTATCCTTTCATGGGTGGGATCATAGCATATCCGTTTACACCACCATAACCACAAATGTGCCATAACATGTTGTGTTACAGCATTATAATGACTGTGATATCACTAAGTCATCAAAAAATTTCAGCTCCATTGTACTTATACAGGGTCACTGTCTTATATGTAGTTCGTAATTAACCAAAACATGATGCAACACCTCTCTTTAGCTCTGAAAATTTTAACTTATCAGTAGATTTTTTCCCCTTCAATTATTTCCTCTCTTTTTTCTTGAAACTAATTACTTGAATAACAGTTAATTTAAAGTGTTTCCCACAGACTGGATTTTGTTGATTGCATAGATTAGATTTTGCTGATTGCTTAAATGTAGTACCATTTCACGCCATAATTTTATCATGTTTGTTTTGTAAATTGCTAAGTAGATTTTTCACATTTGGGTTTAATATGTTTGGAGTTGCATACTTCCACTAGGAGGCACATTAAGTCTAGGTGGCTCTTGTTGGTGATGTCATAGCCATCATTTATTACCCAAGTGGATTATATTTATAGAAAGATGATGATATAACATTTTTTCATGTATTAGCAGTAGTATTTCTATAAAGATGTAATTTCCTTTATCAATGATTTAGTTATGCAGAGATGCAATACTTAAGGAAAGAAAAGATTTCATCTTTTTCTTCATTTACTAATTTTGGAAATAATAAATTTGTTCTTTACCATGCTCATAAATACAATACTCAAAAATAAGTTTTGGTTTTATTGTCAGTATGAAGGCATATATTTATTTGACATGTTTCTGTTATTAAAATTACATCCTTTTTGAAGATCAAGGTGTCCTAAGTTTTAAAAGGTGTTTTCTCTTTTTTTGTTTTGTTTTTGAGACAGGCCCTTGCACTATAGTCCAGGCTGTTCCTGAACTTACTCTGGAGCTGAGGCTAGTCTAGAACTCATGGCCATTCCCTTGTCTCAGCCTCCCTACTGGCCATCACTCCCAGAGATTTTGTGGTGCTGAGGCATCAAACCTGGAGCCTCACAGTTCCTAGATCTGTGCTCTAATCATTAAGCTATGCGACCAGCTCCCAGGTGTGTTCCTCTCAAAAGTTGGCTCCTGGGTCCTTTCCATGTAACACTAACAATCTTTTATAGCTTTTTTCTTTCTTCCTAGAAGAAAATATTCCAAGTTCATTTTATATACTTTCTGTACCAGGCATGAAATCTGTCATTTCTCTCTGAAATTCTGAATCCTTTTATTGATAAATGATGCTAAGAAACCATAATTTTGGAAGTTGGCCTAAACTTTTCTTTTTTTTCTTTAATAAACATATGAGATCTCATGAGAGACAAATGGTAGCTTAGCTAACACTGAATTTCTCCATGACACGGCTTGGATCTGGAGTGTCCCGCAAAAGCTTCATGTATTTCAATGTCGTGGGATAACTGTGGAACTGTATGTTACTGGGAGGCAGGACCTGGCTGGAAGGAGCAGAAGAGGCTTGGTTTTTGACTTGGAAAGAAAGTTGTGTCAACTTGTTGAGACTAGGGGGTGCCCAGGGCAGAGCTTTCAAGAGTCTGTTGTTAATTTGTGGGCTGGGAAGTGAGAAAGGGGCACCTGCTGTGGGAGGGTGCCAATGGGCAACTTGAAGTAAGTAAAGGCAGGATGAAGAAACATTATTGCAGCTTATTCCTGGGAAAGCTCTAGCCTCGCCAGTCGGCCTCACTTAGCTCCTGCTGGACTTGGCTTCTATCTGCAATGGGATGAACTCTCCAGCCTCTGCCATGGGCCTTCACTGCCGCCGGCTGCTCAGGAGCGGGCTTTGTGAGGCCTTCTGAAACTGGGAGCTAAATAAATCCTTTTTCCTTTAAATAAGTAACAAAGCCATTCCATATATTCTATAAAATAACATAAAGATAATTAAAGTAACAATAGCACACCTAGTGCACAATATAAAAATTACATGTAAGTAAGAAAACAAGCATTTAAAATTGGAGGACCAGCTCCCGCGTCCACGGCAGAGCAAAGGCAGGTGGAAGACAGCAATAATGGAAGACAGCACCAATGGAGGACAGAGCATGCCCTTTCTCATCCAGTTCTGCCAAGAGAAAATCCTGAGAACAAAGCTAGATCTAGTAGATTATACCACTGCATTGAGAAATCTTGCAGTTTAGGAAGGCTTTATTCTGAAGTAACTGTAGCTGCCTTCAGAAGCGAAGAGTTTCTCAGATGGTTGATGGAAATTAAAGGTCTTTGAGGAATAATGCAGAACTACAAACTTGGAAGCAGGCTAAACCCACCTCTAAGTGGTCCATCTACTTAAAATTTGAAATGCACTGTAATAAGGGAAGAGGATGCTTTTGAATTAAGAAGCTTAGATACACACTCAAACTCTATCCTCTACCTGCAAGTTTATATAAAAAACCCAAACAAATATATAAAAAAGACATTTCAAAAATATATACAATGGCAAACAATACTCTATAAAGCTAGTAGAAGACAGAAAATGGAATCAAAATATTTTGGCAGAAGAAAGTGCTCCTCCAACTGAAAAACACCACAAACAAAAACCACTCCAACGGCATGGAACAGAGAAAATCATGACAGCACACCAGCTTGAATTGAATGTTAAAATAAGAAAGTGCACATGTGAAGAAATCCCTGAATAAGCTAAGCCTAATTCAATAGAAACAGAGAAAAACAGGAAAAAAATGTGAAACAAGCACCCACTAGGCTTAGGAAATAGCAAAAGAAAGAAAGAAGAAAGAAAAAACTACTCTTAGAAAGCTGAGATTTCAAGGGGCCCAAGGGAAAACAATTTTGACCACAACATAATAAAGGTCATGGAAGAGAAGAATGAAAAATCACCAAGAGAACAAAATGAAATAGAGAAATAAATGCAAGTATCAGAGAGAACAAGTACTAAATATGGACGAGCAAGGAAGACACAGGATCTTTCAAGAACAAAATAGATACACAAACATACAGGCTGGAAAAGTCCACAGAATAGCAACACAACTTAGGAAGGGCTCTCACCTGGTCACATTTTATGAAATTTCAGAACGAAGAATCTTAAAAACTTTCAGAGAGAAGTTTCAAGGGAGGAGATAAAGAATCTGAACAACATAAAGCAGCAATATGGCACAACGGAGGATGATGGAGAAATGTCTTCAGGATTCTACAGGAAAAGAAGTATTTTCCACCTCGATTCAATGATGAATCAAGTAAGACAGTAAGTGTGGGAGCCAAACGAGGACATTCTTACCCAAAGGAAGTGTAAGGAGCCTACGTCTCACTCTGATTACCCAGCTTCTACCACTGTTTGACTTTTTTTTTTTTTTTTTTTGAAGAAGACTTTCCATTTCTTAGATTGTGGCAGAACTTAGACCCGAGGTTATCTGCCTTTCTGCAGCCTCAAGCAAGCACAGGATCCCAGCTGGAACAGGCAGCAGGATTCGTTTTCCTACAAAGGGAATAAGGAAATCCTAAGCACAGCCACTAAGACAGATGGTGATGAGAGGCCACACCCTCCCCCGCCGCTCCCCCCCCCCAAATAATAATAATAAAAAAAACAGGCTGCTGAGCACTTTTTGCAATAAACTTCTTTGGAGCTGCTAATTTTTATCCTTTTAAAATTTAATTCTTTAGTCATCTCTCCAAACCTATATGCATCTTAGTATTCTTCAAATGTTTAAGTGTCTATTTCTATAGTAGCATCTGATATGACAAGGACTTAGAAATTTATATTACATGCATTATTCTGAGAAAGCTTCCTCCCAGCCCCCAAAATAAGGTATATAAAATAGGAACAAAAAGAAAGAAAAATTTGAAAATATAAGGGGTACACACTCTTGACAAAATTCAGTATTCTTTCATGATAAAAACTCTGAACAAATTAGGTATGGAAGGAATGTCCCTCAGAATCGCACACACAACCCAATAGCTAAGCACATATTCGATGGTGAAGAGCTGAATTTTTTCCTCTGAGGTAAGAAAGAAGAGATAAGGACACTCATTCACTACACTTCTAATCAACACACAACTAGGAGTTTTAGCCAGAGCAATTAAACAAGTGAAGGAAATAATAGGCATCTGAATCAGAAGGGAAGGAGTCAAAATTGTCTCTGTTGGTGACATGATCTCAAACAGAAAACATGAAAGACTCCATCAAAAAACTGTTAGAAATAAAAATATGAAGCTGGGTCGGATCCTCAGGCCTATCATCCCAGTACTTTGGGAATTTGAGGCAGGAAGATAAAAAATTTAAAACTAGCCTGGGCAACCTAGCGTCTGAATGGGGCCCTGTCTCAAATTCAAAATTAAAAATGGACTGGGTTATGGAACTTAAAACGAAAAACAAAGTGAAACGGGGGTGGGGGGGAGTAGGGTGGGGGAGGAGGGAGGGAGGGGAGGGTATGGGGAGGGACAGAAAGAGAGTGGGAAAGCCCTTGTCACCTTGACAAGATACGTATGTGCACAAAATGCTCAACTCCATTGTAAACCTTAAATTTTGCACATATACATATCAATAAAATGAGGGGGAAAAGGTAAAAAAATAAAGAAAAAGAAAATGGACTGGACATGTAGTTCAATGTAAAAGCCCTGAGATCAATCCCTAGTGCCACACACACACACACACACACACACAAATCAGCAAAATTGCATGAGACAAGATCAATACACAAAAATCAGGAGTGCCTTTACTTTATAACAATAAACTATCCAAAAATTAAGAAAATAATTCCATTTATAACAGTATGTAGAAATATACAGAAAGGCTTAAGAGGGGCTGGGAGCATAACTCAGTGGTCTGCCTAGCTTGTGTAAGAACCTGAGCTCAATTTCCCAACACTACATAAAAATTAGCCAGGTGTGATGGTACACACCTGTTATCCCAGTACTCAGGAGCCTAGCATAGGTTACCCTGAGTTCAAGGACAGCCTGGGCTACCTACTGAATCCAGGACCAGCTCTGGACTACAGAGTGAGACTTAGTCTCAAAAAAAAAAAAAAAGTCTAGAAGTAAACTTAATGAGGTGAAACATTAATATGCTGAAAACTATAAAATACTGATGAAAAATGGAAGAAGACACAAATAAATGGAAAGATATCCCATGTTTACGAATTGAAGAAATCAATATTTTTAAATGGCCATACTACTGAAAGTAATTTATAGATTTAATGTAATCCCTATCAAAATTCCAGTTTTCATACAAATAGGAATAAAAAACTGAAAAATTTATGTGGAGACAAAAAAGACTTCAAATAGCCAAAGCATTCTTGAACAGATAGAACAAAGCTGAAATCATTATACTCTCTGATTTCAAAATATGGTACAAAGTTCTAGCAACCAAAATAGCATGGTATTGCTATAAAAATTCTGCACATTGGTCAGTGGAATAGGGTAGAGAGTTAGCAATAAACTCATCCATTTATGTCAGTTCATTTTGATAATGCTAAAAAGACCAGACACAGGAAAAAGGACAGTCTGTTCAACAAATGGTGTAGAGAAAACTAGGTAGCCACATACACAAGAAATAAAGTAGATCCTTACGTGACTGCATATACAACAAGTCAAAAGGGATTCAGTATAAATGTGACCCCTGCAACTATGAAAAATGGGAAAGTTTTCACAAGATTGGTCTGGGCAAGGATTTTTTGGATATGTCTCCAAAATCACAGGCAACAGAAACAAAAACAGCTGGGATTCCATCCAACCAAAAGACTCCTGGATAGCAAAGAAAGCAATGAACAGAGCAAAACAGATGAAAACCCAGCCCAGCCAATACCTTGATGGCAACCTTCAAAGACTCTGGACAAAGAACTAACTAATTCATGTCTGGGCTCCCTACCCATGGAAATTGTGAGATTAAAAAAAAAAAAAAACTTGGTTGGTTAAGCCATTATGTGGTAAACTGTCACTTAGTAATGGGGAACTAGTGTGGCTGGGAACAATGGTTTTTTGATCTGCTGTTGAGATTTCTACCTGGTTTGTTAGTTACTTATTTGTTGCTGTAACAGAATATCGACAGCCACAGTTTGAGGGAGAAAAGTTTTATTTGGTGGAGGTGGAAGAAAGCTGGTCACTGCACTGCAGACTGAAGCCAAATGAGAAAGGGCGGAACTGGCATATGGCATAGACTCTTCCGGGTCCTGTTCCAGAGATCTGGCCCTTCCGAGTTCAGCCTCAGTGTTGTGTCCCCTCCAGGTTAAGCCATACACCACAATCTGAAACTGAGCTAAAAATAAAGCTTTTCTCCCTTAAGATGTGGATGTTGGATATTTGTGTCACAGCAATGAGAAAGTAACTAAGACCCCTGGTAACTCTGGCCTTTCATGCACTTGGACCAACAGACAGATTCGCCCCTTGCAGGTCACACATAGTAACATGTCACACAACTGTACACTACAACACGCCCCTGACCCACCCATAATCAATTATCTACCACACACTGATGAGGTTCCACATCGAATCCATAGGTAATTCACAACATCCCAATACATGAGGCTTTTGGGGAACATTCCAGATCCCAACCACATCTTGCCCTGATCCTTAAAACAGTCGTGTCCACCTCCTAATACAAAATGCATTTAGTTCTTCTCTGTGAGTTGTCAAAGTCCCAACAGTCCAAGCACTGCTGAAAAGCCCAAAGTTGACCCAGAATGTCCTCCAAAGCCTCACGTAGCTGGATGCTTCAGATTACCTATGGATTCTACATGCTGTTAAAAGGAGGAGCCTCGTCAGGAGTGGGAGGATAATAGGAGTATGCTAGATTATAGATTACAGGTGTGTGGTAGATTAGGGCATGTTGTGGACTACAGTCGTGTGGCACACTACTGGGCCTGTGACCTGGAAAGGGCACATCACTGGGACAGGACCTGGAGGAGTACATGCTGTTTCCACGCTTCTTCCCTCACTTGGCTTCAGTCTGCCATGCAGTGACAGGTTTTTCTCCATCTCCACCAGCTGCCGGTGAATGGACTGAATGAGATCTGAAACTGTGAGCTAAAATAAATTTTTTCTTAAGTTGTGATGTCAGGTATTCTGTCTCAGCAATGAGAAAGAAACTAAGACACCTGGTAACTTCGGCCTTTCATGCATTTAGACCAACAAGCAGAGCAGAGGGTTTCTACACAGGCTGTAATGATTGGTCTTCACTACTGAGAATGAGGTTGGCGCTGCAGGATGAGAGCTGGCAGCCATATGGGTGGAATACAGGATAATTCACCTGGCATGCTGTCGTATTCCACATCTGTCTACTGAAGTAGACAGAAAACTACAACTATCAACTACCCTGTCTTTGCGACGCAGTACAAGAACCCAGCTATTTGGCCTTGTGGTTGTGTGGCAGCTGCACAGCAATGTGAGAGATTATCATAGTGCAAACCACTAGTCTGAAAAAAAAGGAACACAGCAAAATCCAAGGCTTGAAGTATGAATACATATCATTTTAACACCATTAGGAAGTAGAAAAAACTTAAACCTTACTCTTACACTAATTAATAGGTTAGTAGAAGTGGGGATTCCATAGTGAGATTACACAGATTACTTTTGGTTAACTGTTTCATTAAAAAAGTTATTTAGTTGCTCTAATCCTCAATTTCATCACGTGAAAAATGATAATACTCCTTACCTACATACCGTATGTGTGCATGTGTATATACATTCTCTCTTTCTCTTAACTATAGAACAGCTTTCCTCTATTACCCTGTTATAGTCTAAAAATAGATCTTGGAGTCTTTTCCTTATAGCTCACCACACTTTGTAGTATCTGTCTATTGACACATTGTGTAGATAAGCTATAATTTACATAACCCACCAGCTATTGACACATATTTCATAATTTTGAAACTTTTACTATTAACAAAGATTAAGTTTTTTCCATATGTCATTTCACGCATGTAAAATATAATTGTAAGATTAATTTTCCAAGTCTGTGAAAAATGCTGTTGGTATTTTGATTGGAATTGCATTACATCTGTATGTAAGTTCAGCAGTATGGCTGTTTTGACAATTGATTCTGCTTATCCAGGAACTGGAATGTCTTTCCGTTTACTAATTTTCTTTTCCATTTTTTCCAGAGTATTACAGTTTTCATTATAGAGATCATTTGCTTCCTTAGTGAGTTTAATTTCTAGGTACTTAATTTTCCTTGCAGCTACTGTGAATGGGATTGTTTTCTGATTTCTTTCTCTGTGTTTATAATGCTGCTGTACAGACATGCTATTGATTTTTGTGTAGTGATTTTATACACTGCAAGTTGGCTGAATTATTGATTCTAAGAGTTTTCTGGTGGAATTTTTGGGGTCTTCTATGTAAAGAATCATGTAATCGGCAAATAAGGGTGTTCTGACTTCCTTCTTCCCTATGTACATTCCCCTTATTCCATTCTCTTGCCTGCTTGCTCTGGCTGAGGGTCTGAGCACTCTGTTGAGCAGGAGTGATGAAAGTGGACACTCTTGTCCTGTCCTTGATTTCAGAGGAAATGTTTTCAGTTTTTTTTTTCATTTAGGATGATGTTGGCAATTGAATTTTCATAAATTGCTTGAACCAGCTTGAGGTAAGATCCTTCTGCACCTATTTTTGTCAGGGTTCTTTTAATAAATGGATGTTGAATTTTGTGAAATCATGTGATTTTTGTCCTTACTTTGCATATATGGTGTACTACTTTAATTGGCTTAACATTTGTAGAACCATCCGTTTATCCCTGAGATAAAGCCAACAGGGTCATGGTGTATGATCTTTCAAATAATTTGTTGTATTCTGTATGCAAATATCTTGTTACAGATATTTACATTTATATTCATTACAGAAATTGGCCTATAGTTTTCTTTGTTAGATCTTTATCTGCTTTGGGAATCAAGGTAATGCTAGCTTCTAGGAAGGAATTTGGCAGTATTCCTTCTGTTTCAACTTCATGGAAAAGTATAAGAAGTGTTGCTGCTTGCTATTCTTTGAAGTTCTGATGAATTTCATAATAAATCCATCAGGTTCTGGGACTTTCTTTGGTGGTGGAGACTTTCTTTTTACCTGATTTTCACCCCTGGTTAGTGGTCTATTCAAGATTTTTGTATCTTCTTATTTAAGTGCTGGTATCGTAAGTATGTTTGTGAATTTATCCATTTCCTCTAGGTTCTCCAATTTATTGGAATAAAAATAGTTTCTTTTAATTCCCTGGATTTCAACAGTGTCTGTTTTGATGTTACCTTTTCATTTCTAATTGTGTTTTTTCTTTCCTTTTGGTGAATTTGGCTAGGGGTTTATCAACTTTACTTGTTCTTTCAAAGAACAAACTTTGATTCATTGGTCTTTTGTATTTTTTTTTTTTTTTAGTTTCGATTTCATTAATCTCTATTTGGAACCTTATAATTTCTTTCCTAGCTGCTTTTGGGTTTGGATTGCTTTTTTTTTCCTCTAGGACTTTGAGCTGCATCATTATTCATTTGAGATTATTTTTTTCATATATGGATTCATAGCTATGAATTTCCCTCTTAGTATGGCTTTCATTATGTTCTATAGATTCTAATATGATGTATTCCCTTTATCATTTGACCTTAGGAAGTTATTGATTTTTCTCTGGTTTCTTCTGTTGGTCTATTGTTTATTCAATAATATATTATCCAAACTCTATGTATTTGTGTATTTCAGTAGTTTCTTTTGCTGTTGATTTCTAGTTTCATTCCACTATTATTTGAAAGTATGCCAGGAATTATTTCAATTCTTTTGCATTTATTTAAGCATGTCTTATATCCAAGGATATAGTCTACTTTAGAAAAAGTCCCATGTGCTGCTGAGAAGAATGTGAATTTTGTTGATGTTGGAAGAAACACTTTGTAGATATCTGAAAAGTCCATTTGTTTCATGATGTGGTGTAGCTCTGATGTTTCTATGTTGATTTTTTTTTTTGGTCTGGTTGACCTGTCTATTTGCGAGAGTTGGGTGGGGAAGTCCCCTACTATGATTTTTTTGGAGCCCAGTGGTTTCTGTTTTATGAAATAGGATGTGCCAATGTTAGGTGCATATGTCTTTATAATTGTGAACTCTTTCTGTTGGATTATTCCTTTTACCAATATATGGTGTCCCTATTTGTCTCTCCTGATTTATTTCTGTTTTAAATCTGTTGTGGCTGAGAATGATGTAGGTACTCTTGATTGTTTTGGGGCTCCAGTAGCATGAAGTGTTAATTTTCATCCTTTTACCTTCAGTCTGTGTGCTTCTTGTGGCTGAAGTGTAACCTTGCAAAGAAGAAATGGTTGGGTTTTGTTTTCTTTTCCAATCTATCAGTCTCTGTCTTCAATTGGTGAGTTAAGACTATTTAGCATTGAGAGCTATTTTTGTAAGATACTTGCTGAGTCTTTTCCTTGCCTTGTTTTTAGGTGTTAGTCCTTTGGTTTTTCTTCTTTTTTCTTTTCATACGTCCTCTTTTGATGTTTCCTTTTCTCTAAGTTCTTTGGTGTTGCTCTTCTTTCTTTCTCTAAAATTTCCCTCACGTATTTTCTGTGATGCTGGTCTAATGGTCACAGATTTCTTTAAGGTTTCTTTGTCATGAAACATTTTTACTTGTTCAATTTTCAGGGCAAGTTTTACTGGATACAACCTGAATTGATATTTGCTTTCTTTTTAAGTTTGGAAGATTTTATTCCAGTCTCTCCTGGACTTTAAGGTTTACACTGAGAAATTTGGAGTCATTTGGATGGGCTTATGTTTGTAGAATAATATCTGTTTTTTTTCTTTTTCTGCTTTTTAATGTTCTTTGTGTTGAATTTCTGAAATTTTGATAATGATGTGATATGGTGAAGTTCTTTTCTGATCAAGATTATTTGGTGTTCTATGTGCCTCTTGTACTTAACATTAATTTCTTTCCTTAGATTTGGGAAATTTTCAGTGAATAAATTCTTTTGTGCTGTCTTCTGCTGTTTGTCTCACACCCAGAATTCGAGATTGTCTTTTAGTCATTCAGTAGCTGTTTTATCCAGCTATCTCACTGTCTTGTTATTTTTGTGATTGCCCATGAAAGTATCATTTATTTTATTAGCCTTATCTTTTAAGTATGATGCTCTGTCCTTACAGTGTTCGATCTGGCTTCCCTTGCTTTCAATTGAATTTTCATATCCTGTTTATTTTTTTATTTTCTACTTTTATACTGAAATGTTCCTTCATATCTTGCATAGTCTTGTTTACTTCAGTCAGGTTTTTCTTTGTGTCTTTCATAAACTCGGTAAACTTTTTATCCATGAGACCATTATTTATCTTAGTAAATTCCTCTTTAAGCTCTCTAATCATTTCTTCATTTGTTTATGTGTCTTATTTGAACTGACTCTTCTCTTGGTCCACTTGTTTTTTCTTTTTTATTCCTTTCCTATAAATTTCATTATTTCAGGGCCCACGATATTAACTTCTGGGGATGGGAGCATATGTCTTATTGCTTAGTTTTCTCATTATTTGACTGTTAAAGATTGTAGATCAGTTAAGGCTAAGAAAAAAACCTCTTTCTTTAAAACAGCAATTAAAATGAATCTATATTGAGTTATTTGGACAAGCAGTCTCTTTCTTTGTCATGTGGTGTGACAACTATTCACCAGGTTTGGGGAGGGGAGAGTAGTGATTGACTGGCTAGCTGTGGTGTCCTGCTCATCTTTGCTGTATGTTTATTAACGACACTTGGTCCCACCCTTCTTATTCCAGAGCCCCCAGAGGTGTGTGTGTACTCCCTGAGTGACTTGACTTTAATGGCTAAGCTGAGGTGTTTCTCTGATCATGTATGTGGGGGGTGGGGAGCCTAAAGCCCAAAAGTTTCTGTGCTTGGAGTAAGTGGTAAGGGGAACCTAACAGTTTAATGGCTTCCAATACATCTTGTTCATATCCAGCCCCCTTGGCAAACCTTTCTCCTATGTTCTGGCTTCTCTCTTCCTAGAGGTGAAAGTCTCCACCCTCCGTAGTCTGCTCTTGGTATGGCCCAAATCATTCAGGAGGTTGGTCTCCCTTCTCTGCAACAGTTCCTTGTACCCTCTCCTTCCCAGGTACTGGTGTCTCCAAAATCCCTGGTATGTAACCTGTGCGTAGGTTCTTCTACCAAAACAGTTTGTCTCAGACTCTTTTCCAAATGGCTCCTAGTATGGCACTGCCTAGGACTGCTTCTGTCAAGGTGATCTGCTTGAGCTGCATGGAGGCCTTTAGAAAGGAAGATCACCATGTGTTTGCTGTTTTCAGGACCGACAGGGTTGCTTCTCCGGGAGGCTAGTGCTGCCCAGCCACCATTTGTTCTTGCAGATCCCAGCTCTGGTGCATTCTTCAGCCTCTGATGCATCCTTGAAGTTTCCAACCTTCCTCTGGCCTCCTTTCAACTCTTGGAGCTCTCCTCCCTTGCCAAGCTATGACCACTGGACAGATTATGTCAACTTAAGGCACTCAGGAACCACACCTGAATTAGGGTTTAGGAACCACACCTAGATTAGACAAGTAGGGTCCTGCCTGGATTAGGCAGTTAGGAACCAGCCTGGATTAAAGTGTGAGCGATTTGTGGGCCACTGAATGAGGGAAGAACACCCACATCGATGTGGGCGGCCCAACTAGGACCTCGAACTGCATAAAAGGAAGGAAGTAGAAAGATTGTACAGCTTTTTCCTCTGGGGAGAGACTGGACTTGAGGGGACTTGGCTTCCTGTTTGTGATGCTGTAAGGAGCTGCCTCCACCTCTGCCTCTGCCATGTACTTCCATTGCTGCTGGCCTCTCCTGAGTGAACTGTGATCTTCTGAAACTGTGAGCAAAAACAAACCTTTTCTCTTCCAAATTTGTGGATATCAGGTATTGAGTCACAGCAATGAAAAGGTAACTAAGGCACAAGCTAAGCTGAACAGATTTTTTTTTTTTGAGATAAGGTCTCACTCTGTAGCCCAGGCTGGCCTCAACTCACAACAATCCATCTGCCTTAGCCTCCCAAGGGCTTGGGTTACAGGCGTGTACCACCAGGCCCAGCTTATGTGGTATTGGGGAGACAAACCCAGAGCCTTGTGCTTGCTAGGAAAGTGCTCTAACCACTGTGCTATTCCTCCAGCCTTGAGCAGATTGTGTTTAAACTGTATTTCAACATTTTTGGATGAGCCTGTGAACAGGGAGTGAATGGGAATCCTACTCAGCCACCATTTTGTCTGAAAGTCAAAAATAATGTGCTTTTAAAATTTTGATAATATCATTTTGCTCTCCACTGTTGCTGTAGAAATGTACACACTATAATCAGCCATGTAAGGGCACTGCTTTCCCCATACTCTCACCAACCAAATGCTATTTTGAAAGCTATACCACCTTTAAATTTGCATTTTTAGAATATCCATTTCCTTTCCTTTGAACTGTCTTTTTTTTGAGACAGAATCTCACTCTTCTCTATTTTGCTCAGGCTACGCTTGAACTTGTGATTCTCCTGAACTGCAGCCTCCTAAGTAGCTGGGACTCTAGGCCCTGGCCACAACACTCAACCTTCTTGAACTGCTTGTGCCTAACTTGACCATTTTTCAGTGAATTGTTGATCTTTTTTATAATTCATAAGTGTTTTTAATCTGTTAAGGAAATTAGCCCTTTCTTTGCAAGGTGAATTACAAAATTTCCTCCATCTGTCTTTTGTCTTTTGACTTTTTTACAGTAACGTGATATTTTTGTAGTTAAATAAATGAATTTTCTCTTTTATTTTCTGGTAATTTATGGCTTTATTTTTTAGTGTGACATTTTTGATTCATCTGGAAATTATTTTGGCATGATTCGTGAAGTAGAGATCCAATTTTTTTTTCAGATGGCTGCTCAGTTGTCCCGACATCATTTACTGAATAACCCACTTTTTCCACTGCCTTAAAATAAAACCTTAACTTAATTGCTGTGTATACTTGGATCTGTTTATCAGATTTCTAGCTTGTTTCTTTGAATTGTTGATCTACTCCTGTGCCAATAAATTATCACTTTTATTAATGCAAAATAAAATTTTAAGAATTGACTTCTCTAGTTCCAACAACAAAAACACACTATTGGGGTCAAGTTAGATTAACTTAAGGGAACTTGTTATTGTGATAATGCTGCATTTTCCTAACCTCTCCTTCTTTTAAGTCTTCTCTTTTCTCTTCCTGATACTCAAAAAATATCTTCATAAAGACATCATGTAAGCAGATGTACCATGGGACAATTTCTTTCATACTTTTTAAAAAAAGAGTTGCTGTTTGAATGTGTGAAGTTTTTGTGTGTGTGTGTATATATTTGTATGTTTGCATTAACATGAAAATCTGTCTCAGTAAGCTTACTGAATTGTTCAACCAGCTGGCCTTTCCGTTGATTCTTACAATCTACAAATATTGACTAATTTCCTTCTTTTAAATTTAATTTAAATTCTATTAAATAAAAATTGCATACATTTGTGGTATGTGTAGACATTATGGAATGGTTAAACTAATTGATCTTCACAGATTTATTTTTTTGTGATGAGAAACACTTAAAATTTGCTATCTTAGCAAATTTCAAGTACATAATGTGTTGTTGTAATTATAGTCACTGTGACATAAAAATAGACCTCTGAATTTATTCCTTCTGTCAACCTAAATAACAACCTGAAAGAAATTTTCCAAAGAGTAAAGATTTTAGAATAACAGAGTATCGAACTGGGAATTCACATGCCATGGTGAACTAGAGGGGGAGGGGCATATTCTAGGATGTGCAGGAACGAGGATGATTTTGAAGACAAAAGAGAGATTTGTGTAACCTTGTTAGGCACAGAGTTCACTGGTTTTGAACACCTGAGGCAAGAGTTGATGTTAGCTCATGGGTGAAAGTGCCATTGTTAGGCAAGCATTCTATCCAGAACATTTTGCCTGAATTACTGTAGTCTTAAGAATGTCAAAGATAATCCAGACCCTGGGAATTACTGAAATTGTAATTCAGAGAGAGACTGAGAGAGGGAATCTGTGGCATATCCAGAAACCAGGAGAACTGAGAGACAGCCTGGATGGTGCTGACTGTGACAGCAGAGGCAGGAGCACAGTAGGCGAGAGTATGATGTGGGATCTCAAGGCTGAAACTCACTGCAGAAAGTGGCACAATCACCTTCCTTCCATCCTTCATACTGTATTGGAGGCTCCCAATTGTGGCACTAGAGGCAGCAGTCTGACAAATCATATGGGATATTTATTCTAATCAACATACAAAACTTGTGGGCCCAATCAGCACAGCTGCTTGACAGTCCTATCTTAAAGAACATAAACAAAGGCCCACAGTTTAGACCATTTCCCAGGTAAGGTGAATTAGAGGTGTGGCAGGTTTGGAGACAGATCCAACACTACCTGCACCCTCGTTCCCAGGTAACAACAACAAAAACAACAAATCCTTGAGATACCGGGTGTGGATCTTGATCTGTGCTACTACTATCTTTGTCTTAGCATTCACCTGTGACCATGTAGAGGTGGAGCCCAGCCTACAAAGTACCATAAACATTTTGTCCTACCCAGAGGCTAAGAGAGAAAATTCTGCACTGAAAAACAATTTTTTTTCCACGACTCTTCTTACATCAAATGGTGTAGAGTAATTGTCTCCAGTAGAATGCATTGTAAATACCTCCACAAGGACTTACGTTGGTCCTAGTCCTTTTTGTTTGTTTTTGCTTGCTTTTTCCTTTTTGTTCGGTTTGGGGTATGTGTGTGTAGGTAGACAGGTAAGCAGATATGTGTCTTAGCATCTACTTTTGCTTCTGTAGTGCTCTATGCTTTTTTGGGCCACATTTGCTTTTACCAGTGGTAGTTTCACAGGGTTACCTAATTTTGGCTTGCTGCTAATTCAATAGTTGTATTCAATCTCCTTATTTCTCCTCTCACTTCCTGTTCATAGTCCCTTCTCTTCCTAATTTTTCTCTTATACTTACTGCCTTTGTCCTTTCTCCTTTTGTATATTAATCTGAATATCATGAATGTTTAATTTTCTCTAATCTATTGTACATTGCTACTCTCTTTCCTCCTGGGTTAGTGAAATAGTAGAGATTTTCTACATGTTCTTAATTACACATTAACATATGGTTCGCTTTTTAATTATTGATGTTACTAGTAGTTATGGTCTCCTCTCAAAACAGTGCTGGGGAATAAGCCTATCACCTGGAACATACTGAGTAGATCTTTCACCAGGAGACATACTCACAGGCCAGAGTGTTCATAAAGAGAAAGTAGTTTTCTAAAAAGAATCACCTGTGCCCCCAAAGCATAGTGATGATAAAGATCTTTATCCCAACTAATCTACAAATCTCCTCAACACAAATACATGAAAAAACAAGGCAACAATATGCCTCCAAAAGTTTGTAATTTCTAAAAACTGATCCTATAGACATGGAAGTGGATGAAATTCCAGGCAAAGAATTTTAAAAACTGATAGTTAAAATTGGCAATGAGGGGCAGGAGGAATGGCTCAGCAGTTAAAGCATTTGCCTAGTGAGCATTACATCAAGCACTAAGTACCTGAGTTAGATTCCCCAGCACCACATAAGCTGGGTGTAGTGGTGCATGCCTATAATCCCAGCACTCAGGAGGCTGAGACAGGAGAATTGCATGAGTCCAAGGCCAGCCTGGGCTCCACATTGAGTTCAGGACCAGCCTGGGCTACCAAATGAGACCCTGTCCCCCAAAAAAAAAAAAAAAAAAAAAAAAAAAAAAAAAAAAAAAAAAAAAAAAAAAAAAAAA